>JANHFX010013978.1:0-16488 GCA_027560015.1 Chloroceryle amazona | reverse complement strand
AAGCCCTAGCCACTCAGGAAAAAAAAAAATTGCTAATATCCAACCTAAAACTCCCCTGGTGCAACTTCAGCCCATTTCCTCTTGTCCTATCACTATACACCTGGGAGAAGAGACCAGCACCCACCTCACTACAACCTCCTTTCAGGTAATTGTAGAGAGCAATAAGGCCTCCTCTCAGCCTCCTCTTATCCAGACTAAACAACCCTCAGGTGCTCCTTGTAAGATATTTTTTCCATACCTTTTACCAGGTTCATTGCCCTTCTTTGAACTCACTCCAGCACCTCAATGTCCTTCTTGTACTGGGGTGCCCAAAACTGAACACAGTACTCAAGCTATGGCCTCACCAGTGCTGGGTACAGGGGCATGATCACTTCTCTACTCCTGCTGGACACACTGTTTTAGATACAGGCCAGGATGCTGTTGGCCTTCTTGGCCACCTGGGCACTCTGCTGGCTCATATTCAGCCGGCTGTCCACCAGCACCCCCACGTCCTTTTCTTCCAGGCAGCTCTCCAGCCACTCCTCCCCAAGCCTGTAGTGTTGCCTGGGGTGGTTGTGACCAAAGTGCAAGACCTGGCACTTGGCCTTGTTAAACCACATCCCACTGACCTTGGCCCATTGATCCAACCTGTCCAGATCTCTCTGCAGAGCCTTCCTACCCTTGAGCAGATCGACACTCCTGCTCTGGGCTCAGCCATCCAGACAGTTTTTAACTCAGCAAAAAGTACACCTGTCTAAGCCATGGGCCAACAACTTCTCCATCAGAATGCTGTGGGATACAGTGTCAAAAGCCTTACTGAAGTCCAGGTAGACAACATCCCCAGCATTTCCCTCATCCGCTAGGCAGGTCACCTGGTCATAGACAGAGATCAGGTTTGTTAAACAGGACCTGTATTTCCTGAACCTATGCTGGCTGGCCCTGATCCTCTGGTTATCATCAGTGTTCCGAGTGAGCACACCCAAGATGAACTACTCTATCATCTTCCCTGGCACCAAGGTCAGGCTGACAGGCCTGTAGTTCCCTGGATCATCCTTTGGGCCCTTCTTGTAGATGGGCATCACATTGGCAAGCCTTCAGTGATCTGGGACTTCCCGTTAACTAGGACTGTTGATAAATGATGGAGAGAGGCTTGGTGAGCTCCTGTGCCAGCTTGCTCAGCACTCTTGGGTGGATCCTTTCTGGCCCCATAGACTTGTGAGTGTCCAGTTGGCGTAGTGGGTCATTAACTGTTTCCTTCTGGATCATGGGGGGATTTCCTTTGAATAAATATGTGTCAGTTTCCTTTACCTAGGTGGAGGTCTTATGAAATCTTTTTATTCTGTTCTTCACTTTTACTAATGCGGTGCTCAAGCTGTATCTATTAAGTAATAATTGAAGTTGGGAAGGTATTGATAGCTTAAAGTATTGCTTTTGAAGGGGTTTCTTGATTGCATTAGAATTTTTGTCTTTTACAGAAGGTATAATATTCCAAGGGTATAATGTGCCAAAAGAAATAATAAATTTGCCTAAATTTCCTTTTCCAACTTTTAAAAAGGTTTTTCATTTTATTTTTAGCCGGTTTGTGCCACCACAGACAAGCTCTGGTAACAGATTTTTAGCACAACAGAACAGTCCAGTGCCTAGTCCATATGCTCCTCAGAGTCCTGCAGGATACATGCCATATTCACATCCTCCAAGTTATACACCACATCCTCAGATGCAGCAAGGTAAGCCTGTGATGTTTGTTTTATTCTCCTATCTCATGTCAGTTTTACCTTCACATGCATGTTTTGTGCCTCCCTAATTTCTTTGAAGGAATCACATGCTTAGCGCAAATCTTGGAGTTGATAGGGAATATTTTGGGTATGTTTAAGCTTTGTTTTCCTGACTGTAATGTTGTGTGTCTCATAAATGCCTTGAAAGTTCTTAAAGGTAATGAATACAAATTATATAGAGGAAAATAAAAGTTCTCTATAACCTATAAGAAAATGATATTCACTGTAGTTAGGATAGATGTAGAGAGAAGCTTTGGCTAATCTGTGCATGGAATTTAGGTTTCAAATCCTCTTGAAAATTCCAATCTTAGATATCTAAGTTTATTCAAGGTGTTTGTGGCAAAAGGATTAAATCAAGAAAGTTGAATTCTTGTTCAGATTCCAGACCTTTTGCATCTAACTTTTTAATATCTTCTATTTGTGAATTTTTTTAGAGTTAACAACTGTATGAATATATCAGTATAGTTATGTATATTTCGTGTATTTCAGCTTCAGTATCCAGTCCCATTGTCACATCTGGAATGAGGAATATCCATGAAAATAAAGTTTCAAGTCAGTTGTCTGGAAATTCAGCTAATCATCATGCTGATAATTCTAGACATGGCTCAAATGATGACTACTTACAGATGGTGCACAGGCTAAGTAGTGATGTATGTTACCTAGATCAATTTATTATGATAAAGCAAGTGTGTGTTTAGCTGCTTTAGGAGTCATATATTTTACTATGTTGTTGCTGAATAAAACCAGTGAAAATATATTTCAGTTTCAGATGTGTACACTCAACTATGCAATTTTAATGTGTGAGTTTGATTTATTTTTTTTTTTAGATCTCTTCTTTGGAACAGTTTGTAACAGATTCTGATGAAATTATGAAAAGTAAAAAATCTTACTCGTGTGACTTTAAAGAAATGTTAAAGGGTCTCTGCAATTATTGTAGTAATATGTTGATGCAAACAATACTAGATTCTAAATAGGTGTATAGTTAACTTGTCTTTCTGAAGTTTTCCATACCTGTCAATTAGACTTGACATATTTGAATAACCTATTGGGTAATATAGTAGTGTTGTCAAAGGCAAAAAATCAGTTTGACACAATTTCTTACTGGTCTATTATGGTCTTTTATGATCTGTTTTTTCTTAATAAGACATTTTCCCATAGTGACTTCAGTTCATGTGAGAGAACTTTGTTCTGAAATCTTTAAAGGAAAAAAACCCAAACAAGCAGCTTTCTCCCACAGTGTTTTGAACTTCTTAATTTTCTTCTTAATGAGCATCTCATCCTGTGGAATTCATCTTTACAAGTTTGGCAAACAGTCTCTTAACACTTCTTAAGGGGAGAGCACTTCAGTTAATTTTTTATTATTTGACTTTGGCTCTTTGAACAGTGTGATCATAGTGATGCCTAATACAGTAGGCATAACAGTAGTTAAAAAACTTCATCTAAACATGGTGGCAAAGAGATTTTTTTTTTTTATTCTGTGTGTGTTTTATTTAACTTACAAAAACTGTGGACAGCTCTTGTCTTCTTAAATTAGCTTGTGGAAGCAAAAAAGTGTTGTATACAACAAGAGTACTATTATCACCAACCTCCCTGAGTCCCTTTACCAGGATTAATACACTTAGAACTCCGAGAGAGTTACTAGTTTTATTAGTTTGGTTTTTTTTAAATGCAAGAATTATGCTGATTAAAAATATTAGCTAAGAAGTAGTATCTTAAACAAGAGTTATGTAATGAAGGAATCTATCATAATACACAATTAGCAGATGTTTTTCTCTATCTCTGCTTCAGCAATGCAAATTTTTAAAAATAAGATTTTGTTCTTGTGTAATGGTTTGAAAAGCAAACCAGCGAGAGACTCAAGTCAGAAATACAAAAGCAAGAGAAATGCAACAGTACAAAGAAATACCCCAAAACAGTCTGTATACAACCCGACACTGCCGGCTGGGGTGGCGGTAGCAGTCCCGATGAGATGGTCCTGCTGAAGCAGCGGTCCCATGGAAAAAGGTCTGGCGCTCCTGTCCTCCAGAGAAGAAACTGGTGTGCATATCCGGAAATCCAGCGGGGCAGGGTCCCTCATGCTGACCTGAGCCCCCAGACCATCTCCAGGTGGCAGCACTCGGCTCCTCCTCCCTGGACGGAGCATCTCACAACAGGTTGATGTCCTGCTGTGAGTGGGGCAGTGGGTCTGGACCACCCATTAAACTCCCTGAGGGAGTTATCTGTGAGTCACGGGCAAGGCATCGATGGTCCCATCAACAGAGAGGACCCCTCCCGCTGGATGTGAAGGTGCACCCTGGGCAGCTGCTACCGATGATTTGTTAACAGCCCGTGAGCAATGACATAGAGAGTAGAGAATACACAGTTTTGCTTCTAACCACATAATGATAAACTAGTCCCAGCCCCTCTAACTATGACAAAATTGCAATAATAAAATTTTCTTCTGAGTGTGCTGTAAACATGAAAAGCTTTATTTTTCTGTACTATTTCATATGACAGTTTCACGTACGTGGTTTTTATTATATGAATCCAGTGTAGAAGCATGACAGTTCATATCTCTTTTAGAAAAAATCTTAAAAAAAACCCCAAAACAGAAGTATAAACTTCTTAAATTGCGTCATAATCTGTGTTTTAGGTCTCTAGTTCTGACACGCTGTCCTAAATATAACAGTTAACTAGGAGGTCCATGACAGGGAGATGAAAATAGATCATCTCTAAAGGTCCCTCCGACCCAAACCTTTCTAAGAAAAAATAATAATAATTAAAAAGAAAACTATCTATTTCCAACAAGATAGAGTAAAAGGAATGTGAAAAACATACAAAATGTAGTAAACAGACACAGAAGAAAACCATGAAGTAAAACATTACAATAAAAAATGATGCTGAAGGGATATGTATATCAAAAAAAACCCTCAACCTCAATTAGAAATGGCAAAAAGCAGTAGGTAGAATTCAATGAACATCCTCACTGAGATGAATGAGAGTTTTATCAAATTAACAAGACATCCCAATATCTTCTTCAGATCTTCTCTTTATGATGTCCCCAGTTTCACAAATTCAGTATGAAATTTCATCTATGTGCTGAGTCCTTGGGACAAACTTCCTCCACCTCTGCAGTTGGCAAGAGGTGCTTGCCAGCTATCTGAAGATTGAGTGGAAATATTTATGGACAGTCCTGCATCCAGTCTTATCCAGAGTAAAATTCTAACTTCATTCAAATTTAAATTTAGACTTATTTAATGTCATGGCAGCACTAAACTGCCCTTTTCCAATGGTGACCGAGCTTCTCCCCAGCATGTTTCTTAATAGTCACAAAAGCTATGTGTTTACCATACATAAAATGGACCAGAACACCTTTTCTCTGATCCTGAAAGCAGTCTCGCTTCTCTTGGAGTGGTCTTGACCACAGAAACTGTTCTGGAGAATGGCTGACCATGCTCTCTCCCATACTGTGTGTGTATGGCCCAGATCAAAACAGAAAGAGATCAAGAAAGAATTAAGGAGCAGAGAATCTTGTGATCCAGCTCATGCTTTTACCCTGATTCAGTAGTAGCATAGGTACAACCTTACAGGACTAATCCTGAAGTGTGATGCTATTTAATGTAAATAAAACAATATAGAGACATTTGAAGGCATGTGTGTGTACATTACTTTTATGTGTTTCTTTTTCCAAATATATTATGACTTTTTTATGCAATTCAGAATATTTTTTCAAGTCTAACAACACCTTTAAGTGACAAAATATTTCAGTTTTGTTCATAGATGTTAAACAAGTCTTCATTAGACAAACACTCTTGCAGTTTATCTCCCTTAAAATTAATGGAGCTGCTTCAGGAATGAATTCAACACAATCTTTTCAGCTATGTCCTAAATAGATCAGAGGAAAGAACCTTTTACTAAGTGGCAATACTGGAATAAAAAATACAAAAACCTAAAGGAGTGGAATCAAACTGACGGGTAAATTAAAAAACAAAAGAAATCCATTGTCACAAATGTAACTCCACTCACTATAACATTGATCACTGTCTTTCCTTCCTACTGCTTTTCAGCACATGCAACCATAGGTCTCCAGAACAACGTGGCTTACAAAGGCAGTATGCTCAGTGTAATAGCACAGGCGTGACATCAGAAAAATTATTTTAAATGGAGATCACATCCCATGGGACATTGATCCTGATTTATTGTAATAACATTCTGCAGTCAAGTCCAAAATTTGCTCTGTGAGTACCCTTTCGTGACTGAGATTCCATTTTGTTCCATTGCCTATTATATTTGTCTGATTCCAAGAACAAGTGATTGTATTGCCAAGAAACACTACTTTTTTCCTAATTCTACCAGCTACTCCGGTTAAAATAATAAAAGCTACTACTTACTTCAAATCTTGGCCCTTAGTTATTTACAACAAAAGTTAACAGTAATCTAAAGTTATGGTGAAAAACTTTTACCAATATTGTTTTACCAAAACTCTTCTCATTTATCTTCTTTATCCCCTTATAAAAGAGAAAATTTTAACTGAAGCTGCCACATCAAATTTCTCAAGAAAAATGCTGAATCTTGGACTAACAATACAGAAAAGAGTGGCTCTGAAAATCAATGAATGAGAAGTTTCAAAAGGTATTTTGCTTCCTTGTAAAGAAAACAAATAAACAAAATCCAAACCAACCAGACAAAATAAAAAAAACTCCACAACACAATATAGCTAAATAAATAGTGATACTTAGATTTCTCAGAGTATGACATTACCTTTTAGATTTGTACTATTCAACATAGAAATCGCTTCAGTGGCCCACCTCACATAATTTCAGCATTTTATTATAGTCCACAATTTGTAAAGGTTTTTTTCAGTAGGCAATTGATTCTTATGTTATCAAGGCAAAACGAATATGTGATTCATTTGGTGTTACCATTCTAAAGACTAATGCATTATAGCCTAGATTTTCAATTGCTGGCACCTATTTCTGTTATACCTTCACATTTATTCTTAAAAAAATAAAAATCCAGAAAATTAATATAAGTAACCTAATTATGAAATGCATGATGAAAGACAGACAAAAGTAATGGAAATATTAAATGTGAATGTGAAGATTGATACAGGCTTTTCCTTATTTTTTCTCTCTCTTTTTTCTTTTTTTCCCCTGTTTTTGAAATGTTGTTACTTCTTTTCATGCACCTGCCAATAAAAAGAGACACTATTATGCTTCAGGAAATAATCTGTCCACTGCTAGGAGAGGATCCTCCCAGGTTTCAACTTTGACCTGAGTTGTTTTGTTGTTCTGTCCTTGTTATTAAAAATCATGCACTGAAAGTTTGAGGATGCTTCTGAATAAGAATTCTGAAAAAACACTGTTGCAAAATGCATGATTAACACAAGACATAAAATCAGCTGAACGAAAATGTCACTCTTAATATCTGAAATTTCTAATACTATTACATGAATCTCCTATTTATAATTTTCTAAAACCTTAATAAAATAAAACTCTAGTAAAAATCCGTTACCACATCTGTCTCAACTCCAAATGTGTTTTCAAGGTTTTTTTTTTTTCCTATTTCTCTGAAAGCAGTGGGAAAGGGGTGTTTGCAAAACAAATTAAAATGAGATCATAAAATTTGTCTTGTTTTCCCAAAAAAAGGAATTGAAAAAATAAATGTCATGTGGACACTGAGCTTTTCTCTAAATGATGCCATTTGGGTAAAATATCTCTGTTAATGAAAATGTATTTTGATTCATTAACTAGTAATTCAATACTTGGTAAAATGTTAATGCTGATTCTTCATTTCAGCTTTGTCATCTCCATGGCAATCAAAGTGCATGACAAAAAGTACAGAAAGTAAAAAATGACACATTAGATAAACTTAGACTATAAAGAGAAGACAGAGCCCACTTGTAGTTATTTGAGAACCCGACAAGCTTTAGTTTTATTTGCCCTGAATTATTTCATATGTGATAAGATACCCAAATTAATGCTGCAATAGATATCTATCCAGTTAGCTCCATCTCCATATATGCTTAGTAGTGAATGAAATGATTGAGCTCCATCATCAGTGGTCTCTGAGCACCCTAAATAGCAGAAGGCCCAGTACTTTCATGGAAGTATGATTTTTGCAGTGCAGTGTGCTTCTGAACCCAAATTAGTTAATCCTTCCCTTTGAAAGCATTGCCAATGACAACAATGTTTTGCAGTCTATTTGACTGATGGAAAAGGTCCAGTATGTTAAGGAACCAAGAAAGGAAAGGAGGGGTAGAAAGGGGGGATATCTGTTCTTTCTCAATGTCATTTGGCAACCTGATGAGCTCTGAGAATTTGTCAAATTTAAACTGACCATGCCCAGACAGAATTGTTCCTTTTCTGTTTCTTGGTGCAGCTTTGATGGCAAATAGGATATTATTTCTATCTTTCTGTCAGACAGTTATAATGGACTGTATTTATAAATCCAACACCAGACTGATTTTTGTTAAATGGTCTTTCAAAATCTCCTTACCTCCTTGAATAAATAGTACTGACTAAAATGTCATGAGGTGCCAATATATATTAAGTTGAAAGTTCCCTTGATGTTTTACTTTTTTCCAGAACCACTAGCTCCTCTGCAGTATTTCTGAGAAGCATATTTTCTTTAAGATTATAAATGCCAAGACTAACAAGCATAATTTTATAGATGCAAGAAAATGGTATGGTTTTAATTTGGAAGTATATATTCTCTTACAGAAAATGCACCTGTGGTAAAGTTTTTTGGGAAAAGATATTGTAGTATTTTGCTTATTAGTGAAATGTTATCTCTCTGTAGGGTACTCCCCTCTTCCTTTCACAGTCTTAACCTGCAATCTGTTGCAAAAGAAAAAAAAATACTGTAGGAGTTCCAGAAATATTACTTTAAAAAGAAAGGACATCCTGAAATGATACAGTATTAGATCAGCACACTAACATTTTGAAAATTGCATTCTTTGAAATTTCAAAGAACCACTGTTGAAAAGAGTGGTATTTCTGGGATCCTAAAATTCTCAGAGGCAAGTGCATTGTACATGAGAAGATGAAACTAGTTTGGGTGTTTCCCAAACACTAAAGTTGTAATGTTAACAGCAAGTATTAGAGTCAAACAGTGTTTCAGATTACAGAGAAGAACTGCAATGAGTTATTATGAATTTACAGAATTTCTGCACTGTTTTGAGCTCTTTAGAGAAGCTTTAGAAATATTTAATGCAAGCTATCAACAAGTCTATCAACATGGAAAATAATGCAATGAATGGCACCTGTTTATTTTTGTATTTTTAGCAAGAAATATGAAGTTATAGCTCAGTTTTATTCTTATTCATAACCATGAGTCTAATTTTCTGAGGATATTTTGTTGTCTTTGTTTAAACAAAAAGTCCTAATCTATTTAGTCTTTCCTAAAGTAGCTAATCATGCCATTCTTCTGGCTACTTTTAAACAGAATTTTTTCTGGACCATTGCTGATATTTTCAGAGATCTGCAATGACTCACAGAGCTCCTTTCTGAACTAATGTGGAATAGTAGAACCAATTAAAAGTCTCCTACTGTGCATATATTGTTATCTTTATTTTTCCTCATTACTTCACATGGAAGTAATTACATTTATAATCTTGTCACCTTTTCATTTGATCACCTCTTCATTCAGTACTGTCTGATCTTTAACGCAACTATTTGCAGCCAGATTTAGATTCAGCTACTCAATATTTTTCTGTCATTATCAGACTTCTCTACCTGTTCCCACAAGTTAAGAGGAAGGTTTAGTAGCAAAGCAAGAGGTTAGATGAGACTTAAAAAAATATATTTGTTATTTTTAAATCCACTTTTTGACATGTTTTACCAAAACTTATAAGTAAAAATCATTTTCCTTGAAAAGTATCTAAGCAGTTAGATTATGAGCAAGTTCCTGGAGAGAGAAAGAGAGAGAGAAAAAAAATGGAAAAAAAAACCCAAACCAAACTTTAAAACATTTAAAACCCCAACATTTAAGACCCCAACATTTTTCTTGAACTGGCTTGTACTGGACCACTTTCTTGCCGTTTTCTTCATTTCTGCTTCCCTTAAATGAAAAAACCTATCAACATCTTTTCCCTCAGTCCTATTTTTGATTTGGGCAGAGCTCCTAGTTAGTCCATAGAGCCTTATCTTCCACCTAATAGAAATAAGAAAATTATATTTAATAGCACTTCATGGAGCCAATGTGACTTTTCTATACTTTGATATGAACCTTTCATGGCTTCCTTGATCAGCAAAATTGAGCTCAGCTTCATTTTATCTGTCTGCATATTGCTGTGTCTAGTCTAGTCTATTCTAGACACAGACCTGGTAAGAAAGCCTATTAAGTAATGAACTAAACACATAATCCCATCTGTATTCAGTACTTTTAACATTAAACCACAGTGATTGTGAATTTTAAATTCCTAAGTAGATGGTCAAGGAAAATTGGAACTTCAGTTTTCACCTCTTTGATGCAACATGCACAATATAAAATTACTAAGTATCCATGCGCTGTTCTAATCAGTTTCTCTTGCAGATAAAATTAACAAAAAATGAAACCATTTTTGAGGTAGCATTTCATATCAATGTTACCCAAATGTGATCTTAAGTGACCAAGAAGACCAAGAAAAAATCCACTGCAGACGAACAGAAATCCTTATAAATCTGCAACAAGTAGCAGACCTGTTGCTTCACAGAATACATAAAGTGGAGCAGGCAGTACTTAATATGGACATTCCTTTCTTCTTGGTTACTATCATGGAGGCATTTTGTCCTCCCTGCCCCAGCCAACAAGAAGTTAATTGCTCCTGGTGCAGGCAGGGAGGGAGGCAGTAGTATTGTCCTTAAACCCAGAGGGTTCTCAAGGTTGGATGCATTCACAACCACAGAAATAAACCACAAAACACTTTGCTGCTATGTTTCCTATTGTCCTCCTGTACCACTGATATCATGTGCTTCCATGAGGAGATAGAAATGTGTTCATGCCAGTAATAGTGAAAGTGCATTTGCATGGAAACAGGAGATGGCAGATGGGGTTCCCACAGTCATCTCTGCGTCTTGTAAAATCATTAGATTCTAAAACATTCCTACCTGTATGTGTAGATTATGCCTATGGAAATTTATCACTTGACAACGCATGTTGTATTTTTCTTCTTTTTTGCATATATCACAAGAACAACCAGCAGCCCTATGCAGCCCTCAGGGTTGCATCCAGATTTGTACTTCAAAAAATGAAGTCTCCATTCTGCAGAACTCATACACCAGTAATGACCAGCTGAAACATAGGGATAAAATAAATCCATAGGTGGAGAAGAGAGGTTTAAGGTGACAGTACCAGGAGTGTATCTTTGGAACAGAAAAGAAACATTCTGTAGCCTGGTGATCGATCGCAGTTCATGTGGAGTTTCATAAAGATGATAATTTCACATTGCCATTTGATGCCTTTGCTAGATCAACATTTCCTGCATATTGTTACATAGACATCTCAAGTAAAAATTACATACATGGGTATGTTTGAATAGTGATCAGTTATCATACTACTGAAACTGGTTTAGATATAAAATTTTCTTCTCTTTTTGAATTTTGTAGGATTCATTACTTCTAAGACACAGAGAAATGCTATTTTGGGCTCACTTCACAACTGAAATAATTTCTCAACTAATAGATTATGAAAAATATCCTAATGCAAACCAGTTTTGAATCATCCTCTGGATTTGAAGGCATGGGAATACAATGACTGACAAAGGAATTTGGGTAAAGCTCTCAGAGGAAACACTCAGAACAAGATAGATTCAGGAAATTTATTGCCATTTCAGCTGCATTAGCTATGAGCAAGACATTTTATTTTTAATCCGAGGTCTTCCTCACCTCTGATTGTCTTTTCCCAATATCCATGCAGCATGAAATATTCAAGGCAATCTACTATTTAGAAATGAGAAATCAATGGGTTTATAAAGCTATTCACTGTGGTTAACCTAAAGGAGAAGCAGAGAGTAATGTGAGATAACACTATCAGTGTAGGTGCCTTAATTAGGCTCTTCATTTATTTGATAGAGCTGACAGAGATCCGTTTGTAACCTTTAGGTGCTCCAAATCACTCTAGGAACATCGTGGGAAATATATGAACAATATAGGTTCCTTAATTTAGAAACTCCTATTAAGTGTTTAAATTCTGTTTCCCACTTTCTCCCCCCTTTTCTTTTTGTTGTTGTTGTTTGTTTGTGTTTTTGTTTGTTGTGGTTGTTGTTTGTTTGTTTGTTTTGTTTTGTTTTGTTTTTTAAAGTGTTTTTCTCTCTTCTAGCTGGGAACATTAAAAAAAAAAAAAAAAGAATAATCAGTCTAATAACATTTTAGGATTGCAAAGTAGCACATCCACCTTAATGGACTATGAACTACAAAACTCTTGGTTCTCACAGGTGCATGGATCCATCAAGGAGTTTTGATTTGTCACTACAACATCTCCGTATAGATTGATTTGGCTTGTGTGTTCAAATAATAGTCACATACGGTTAACAGATACACAAAATAAGTATAAACATCAACAGAATTGTATCCTAATTTTTGTTAAAGATAATTTTGAAAAATGCAGGTCTTTTTCAAACACACTGAGTCATGGACTTTGCTTTTTTTGACAAAACCCATCGCTATAGTGGATAACAGTCTCTGTGAAGGTAGTTAGGAAGTAGGTTTTGACTCATTTGTATGCATCATTAAATTTCTCAGCTCTGCAGTCCCAGTCCTAGGTTGTGGTCATCTAAAAATCCATATCAAGCAAATGAGTTCATTCCCTGGACTCTTTCGGGATAAACAAATTAGTTATCCTGATAAGTGAAGACACTTGGAAAAGTATATGTTGCTTGTCTATGGCACTAGCTATGGTTTCTTACTCAGGTGTCCCAATTTCAGATTTATAATCCAGGTCTGGAAATCTACCTTGACTTCTCTTTTTACTACTTTACTGGAACTATACAAAGCTGAGAATTAAGTAACATACATTTTCCAGTATGTACTTCCCCATTTCTTCCATGTTATTCTTCCATTCTTGTAAAATCATAACATTCTGCAGTTATGGATATGTAACTTAGATAAAGGTCTCCTTGGGAAGGCAAGAAGGTTCTGCAGGAAGTTTCACTAGACTGTTACTTCAGAAAATGGGAAAAAGGCCTACTGTGCTATACTAGTACAGAAGGACATTTATATAAATTATAAATAAAAAACAGAAATGTACATATTTTGGGGGTGCATGCTCAAAAATTTTTACTTGATAGGTTGTACAATCAAAAAGTTTTAGACACCATTGCAATAATGAATCTATGGCATTTACAAAACTGTTATAAATTTTATCCTTTGAAAGTACAAAAAGTTACACATACAGAAATCTCTTGTCTAAATTTTATGACCAGAATTAAAAATGCTAATCAAATACAAAACTGTAACCAAAATCCAGAGAGTGCATAAAAAAAATCTGTGAACAGTTCCATAAATAAACACTCTCTCTATGTAGTAAAAATCATCTTCCTGTCTGATATCAGTGGCATTTAAATTCTTCCCAATTCCTTAGTAAATTCCCTGTTAGGAAAAAGGTTAGAGATAAAAAGGCTTAGGGATTAATACATTTTAATGCAGCATGGAGAATAAAAGTCTCTTTGTAATGACGACTCATCTCTTGCTAAATCTAGCTGAAACAAACCCCCAAATTATTTCCTCCTCAGCTTTAAACTATAAGCATCTACATAGATGGAGCTGCTATTTTTTTTTATTTTTTTTTTGCCAGCCCTTGACAGAAAAATTATGCTTCGGAATTTGAAACCCTTACACACCATTCACGTAGACCTAATAAATAATGACAGAGAACTGGGTAAGCCTAGTGGCTTACATGTGTGAATAATATTTACTTAACCAGAACATTTATGCATCACTTTTTTTTTGTTTTTTTTTCCTGAGCTGAATGGTTCATATAATACAATTGCCACAGTCATTCTCTCAGCAGCACTGAAATCGCCCTTTAAGTGCCATCTGCGAGGCAGCCGAAAACTGGCTGATTCTATGCCTTTGTTGTCCCATGTGATGTTATGCCTTAGTTAATAACTGAGAATTGAAGCACAGAGAAAGATGAATCTCTCTGATGTCATTCCTTTCATTGTATTTGAAGATCTGTGCCCCACCACCTACTAGGCTTTCCCTGACTGACCCGTGTTTACCTTCTGTTGGTGCCACTCCCCACTGTGTTATTGATGTGCTTTTCTGCCCAGGAAGCCGTCTTTCTCAATGCACTTTGTTAAGCTCAGACCATGGGCACACACTGTTCTTTGTTGTACTGTATATGAGGAATGTTTTTGGAGGGGAGCACTGATGATATCAACGATTAGGAGTTAAAGTGTCTTCGAAGCCACAGACACAACATGCTGCATTGCCAACACACTGTATTGCAGGGATTAGACTTAAAAGCTATTCAATTAGGAGATACAAAAGGTCATTTTTTCTCAGAGTTAAGTGCGTTTTATTTACATAACAGGAAACTACTTGCTTCTGGTTACACAGATTGTGCATGTTTCAGTTGCATTTTGATTTTCTTCTCTTATCCTTTATAGTTTTTCTCATTTACTGTGTTCAAATCTGTGCAGAAGAAGACTCAATATTTAAAATCAGCAGCAAGACTATTAAAGCCTGTCTGTTGACCACCAAAGAAACTATATGTGGAGGCAAGGAATTTGACTTTCTGATTACATTTTTTTTTTCTTTATGCCCTCAAATATGAGTTAGGGAAAGAAAGGGAAAAAAGAGACACAAAAAACTTCTTGGTTGACAGAACCAAAATGATGAGGTTATGGTTTGGTAGCTATATGCCAGAGCTGATCATGAACATTTTGTTCTTCATTTAGAAAAAGGGGTTTTTTATTATTATTTTTTATTTTATTTTATATTTGTTGTTGTTATTTGTTGTTGTGGTGGTACTGATGGTGTTTTCATTAAACCTCTAATGCTTGTTTATATTTTCTGAATAAATGTAATACAATAAACCAATATACTCTCTTTTTTATTCTTGTCATTATTCATAAGGAGATCCATGAAAAGGTGGCTGTTCACTTATGAATAACAAATCTTGTAAGAATTATACCTTGAATGACATTTTTCCTTTCATTCCCTCTGTGCAGTTTATCTTCTAAAGCCAATCAATTCTGACTACATCTTTACAAGAAATGCCAATTAAGTATTCTGATCTCAGTTAACCTATCTAGGGAGGAAAAAAAAAATACTTCAAAACATGTGGCACTAGAGGCTTGATGAAGCAAAATGATGAAATGATGACTAAGTATAATGAACACTGTTTTAAAACATCTAGCCTTTGGGGAAAAAAAAAAAAGATATCTAAAGGGTTTCCTTTCCCAACTGCTACCTCAAGTGAGTTGATATTAGGTCTCTGATGGCACTACTAATTTGCTTGTCTCCCCCGAAAGTATAGTAGGTCTGTGCTATCTTTTTAGGTATATTCTTCCTAGCAGAGAGAAAGTATTACTAAACATGTAGCGACATCAAGAGGACCAACTGTTATTGACTAATGGACAGTGGGCATGCTAGACTGGGAGAAACATCAGACCCTATTAATGATGAATAAAAGCATCTGTGATGTAAAACAGGAGGTATATTTTAAGAAAACAAAAAAAATTATGTCCTTACTTACAATATTAATTGTAGTAGTAATTTAATTATATTTTTATAGGAAAAATCAAATACTGACAATATCCTGGCCTGTATCAGAAATACTGTGTCCATGAAGTGATCATGCTCCTGTGCTCATCACTATCAGGCTGCACTTCGAGTACTGTGTTCAGTTCTGTGCCCCTCACCACAGGAAAGACATTGAGGTGCTGGAGGGAGTTCAGAGAAGGGCAACCACACTGGTAAGGGATCTAGAGAACAAGTCCTGTGAGGAGAGGCTGGGGGAACCAGGATTGTTTAGAGGAGGATGAGGGGAGACCTTATCTTTCTCCACAAGTACCTGAAAGGAAGTTGTAGTGAGGTGGGTGAAGTCTCTCTCTCAAGTAAATAATGACAAGACTAGAGGAAACGGCCTGAAGTTGCACCAGGGGAGGTTAGATAGTTAGGTATTAGAAAGAATTTATCTACCAAAGCAATAGTCAGGAACTGGGACAGGCTGCCAAGGGAGGTGGTGGAGTCACCATCCCTGGAGGTATTCAAAGAAACATGTAGATGAGGCACTTCAGGCCATACTTTAGTGGGATGATGAGGGGATGTTTTTAGTGTTTTTTGGAGGTGGTGGTGATGGTGGGTTTTTTTTGTTGACAGCTGGACAGTGATCTTAGAGGTCTTTTCCAACTGTAACAATTCTGTGACTCTGTGATTTCATGATTTCCATCCATGCTTTCTTTTGAAATTACTCCTTAGATATACAGAAAGAAAACCAACCAACCAACCACAAATGTGGACTTGACATGATTCTAACATTTTTATCACTATTTTTATCAATATCACCATCACATTTATTCTTAAAACAATAGGAAACATTGTCCTCAGAAATATTTTTATTGTATTTTTTTCCCTGTATATCATGAGCCTATACAAAAAAAGGGGGGGGGGGAAGGGGGAGGAGCTGATTAAGATATGGATATTTTTTCAAATATAGATTGATCAGGGAAATATCAAAATTTACTACTGAAGATGATGTGGGGCTGAAAATCAAACAATTATCACTTTGGTGATGGGTGGTGGCTGACTTAATCATCCCTGTTGGTCCG
>JANHFX010013977.1:0-24454 GCA_027560015.1 Chloroceryle amazona | reverse complement strand
CATGATTCCCAGAATCAGAGAATCACAGAATATTAGATCTCAAAAGATCATCTAGTCCAACCCCCCTGCCAGAGCAGGATCACCTAGATTAGGTCACACAGGAATGTGTCCAGGTGGTTTTGAGTCTCCAGGGGACACTCCACAATCTCCCTGGGGAGCCTGTTCCAGAGTTCTGATTGACAGGGCATTTTCACTGGAGAGAATAAATATCTCATTGCTAAATTAATACTTACCATAAAAAAAAGAAAAATTGAAGTGACAGACAAATAGTTATTTTTATTCAAAGCTAGCTTTAAAAATTAAATTATCGCATCCAGTCCAACAATAAAATTCCGGTCCCTGGGAATCTCAGTTTATGTGAGCCTTCATGTTGATTCTCCACTGCATTGGGATGTGTTTGAATCTGGCAGGTTCTCCCTGCTCCAAAGAGTCTCCTGTGACCACACATCACTGGCTCCAGTTTCCACAGTGCCTGGACAAGCCTGATGGAAACAGCATAGTCATGTCCAGAAGCATTTTTCCTATTGACTAAAGCACAGCATGGATATGTGTCTTGCAGACAAGGAGACAAGCTGTTAATTTGTGACTGGTTCAAGATGCAAACTTCTTTTCAATGGACCACTTCTCTTAGAGTGAGGTGGTCACTGTACTAGCTATTGTAGCCTAAGCCCATGCTGGATGTGCATATATTTGCGCTTCATTAACAAAAAAACAGTGAAAACTTGTGCCCTAAGGGATAAACAAATAAGTTGTTTCTTGAGCTTAAAAATGCAGAGTCAGAACTGACCCCTTGGTGTGATAAAAGGCTTATTCCCAATAAGGGAAGCCTACAAATGCAAAGGGTGAAAGACCACTTTGCGGTTAGACCTTTATCATCCATATAATTCCCCATCATATCTCTCAGATTGTAAACTTTCATCCTTTCTTTTTCAACAAGACCTTTGATACTTTGGGTTTGTTTTTTTCCTGAAAACCCAAGCTCCTCGAAGCCTGAATTCACACAAAACTCACGATTTGTTAAAATATGCATCCAGCCCTAAGTCCCAGAAGACAAAAGCTAGATACTAAAATAAGGTTTAAAAAACAGCAGCCAGATAAAAATGGCACATCATCCATTTAAAAACGAACTAAGGAAAAGCATAAACCTTGCAGATTTCATCTCATTATAACAGTTTTGTGGTTCATCATTTTTGAATGTTTGAGTTAGAAGGCACTTTCCTTTTGCAGGCATGTGGAGTAGCTTATTTTCATTTAATGTGTTATATATCTGGAATATGTCCCATTCATCAGAAGATTTCTGGCACAGGTGGACCCAAGACAAAATCAACAATATAGGTAAATTATCCTACTTCTTCCATACTGTGTATCTATTGTTAGATACAGTTAACATTAGATAAACCATGACACCCATCTGCTATGTGAGATGTGAGCAGTGTATTTTGCAATTTTTTTGAGATTTTCTCTAAAGAAAAAAAAAAAAAAAATTATTGCCTTTCTGGAAGGAATTGGATTCAGAGTCTCATACTGCAAAGCAGAAATGGATAATTAAAAGCATGTCCAATTCTATATTCTATGTGTTCACTGAGGGTTCAACACTGATGCTGGCAGATGAATAAGATGTTCAAGATTGTTGTCTAAATAATTAATAAAGCAAAAAGATTTTGACTACATTGTAGGAGTTATTGTAATACAAATAAGAAGGGCAGTTATCCTTTTCCAAAACCTGTATTCAATCTGTTCCATAAGAGTGCTTATGTCTGGTGCAAATTTTTATTGCTGCCTGATACTGGTTGGGTTTGTTTAATACAAGTCTGGACTGTGTAAGGAAAATGTTATTTGTCTGGTGAGAGTAGCATTTTATTTTCTTTTTCATTTAGTCACTTATGGTCATTGAGACTCTCCAGCCTAGGCCTTTTAAATAAACACTGATTGTTATTATTTACCTTGACACCTTGGGGGATGACCTTGCTCTAGGCAGGTATAATGTAACAGCTTTTCCCCGTGCAGAGGAGGAACCCCTCTTACCACTGAAGCTGCACAAACTGAGGACTCGCCTGTTCACCCCTCCTGGTCCCCTCGGCAGTGCTCTTCGCCACACTCTCACCGACCGCTTCTGCCTTGCCCAGGAGCACAACTTCCTAAAGGGCTTCCAGATGCATAATGACTACCTGGAGAATAAGCACTTCTGCAGATGGAAAGGTAACAGAAGACCCGTGTGTCTGGGGAGAGAATAAACAAATGGAACAAAATGAAACCCCAGATTTGACATTAAACCCACTATCCAAGGTTAGAGGCCACGTTTGGGCAGAATCACTATTACGTGAATCATTTGTGGCACACTGGGATGTATCACGGTGTGGTGTTGAGCTCCATGCCAAAGGTTTGCTGGTGGCACACACCTCCTAAGGCATGGGCACCAGGTTCTGATGATGAAGATCTCCCTTTCTCTGTTTGAAAACACCCTCAGTGGGGAGGAATGAGACAATCTTCATGAGAGTTGCCAACGCAGGTCCAAAACTGCATGTAGCTGAAGTTAAGAGGGCAGAAGAAGAAGGGATAAAGTGAATCTCCCTTCCCAAAAATTGCTAACCAGTTAGGGCTCTGTGGTCATGGTGTAAGAGTGGAAAACAGACTAACCAGTTTTGCTCTATTGCACTTACAGCAAGAAAAATCTTTACTTTTAGATACTGTGTTGGACACATTTCCCAACGAGCTGACACAATCAGAGGAATTCCTGTCTCTGGTAGATACAGGATTTTTCATCAATACAAGCATCATGCCACTTCTAAAACCAGAGAGAGAGGTGGATGTCATCCTGCATTTAAATTACAGTGCAGGATCCCAGACACGGGTGAGAGGAATTGAAGCAGTATCTATTTCTTCTTCAGCAGCTCTATGCCTGGAAGTTTTTAACATTTAGGTGCTTTCTATATTGCTTTTACTAAAGTCTTAACCACAAGCATTTTTACCTTAATGCTGCTGTGTGATACTTCATTTATAGGCTGTACATATTCTACTGGGTTTTTTTTGTTGTTGTTGTTGTTGCTGTTTTGGTTTGTTGTTTTGTTTTTTTTTTTGTATGATATAGCTGTTTTGTGATAAGAACTCAAGGAAAGCAAAAACCTTCTCTCCAATAGGGGTTTCAGAGCTTTCACACAGCTAACTTGGAAAATGGCCCCTTTGTTACTGGACTCCAAGAAATCTGGAGCCCTGAAATCCTCTTCAAGCCTTAGTACTCTTCTGTTCATTGATTCAGGCTCTGGACCAGACCTGCAAGTACTGCTCGGACCAAGGAATCCTTTTTCCCAGGGTGGACTTGAGTGAAGAAGACAGGAAAAACCTGAAGGAGTGTTACCTCTTTGACGGTGCTGAGACTCCAGGAGCACCAGTACTGGTATTTTTCCCACTAATCAATGATACCTTCCAAAAATACAAAGCACCAGGTAAGCAATTAAACATTTTGAAAAAAGGTTAACATCATGGCCGGCCTATTAAAGGGAGTGTATTTAATACTCCAACACTTGAATTTCACTGTAGGCTCATTTCAATATATCAAACCTTTTTGTTCCTTAAAGTTACTTTTTTTACCATGTCAGATTTGATGCCATGGCTGTGCTGTTTCAATCCCTAAGCTAGTTAGTTTGCAGGTAACTGATGAATTTATGTGAGACACAGATCAGAACTGCAATGTAGACCCATGTAAGAATCGTAGAATGATTTGGGTTAGCAGAGACATTTAAAGGTCATCTAGCACAGCCTCCCTGCAGTGAGCAGTGTGTCTTCAACTAGATCAGGTTGCTCAGAGCCTCATCCAGCCTGATCTTGAATGTGTCCAGGGTTGGGGCCTCCACCACCTCCCTGCACAACCTGCTCCTGTGCTTGTTCCGCCACCCTCATAGTAAAGAACTTCTTCCTCATGTCCAACATAAGTCTACCCTTCTCTAGTTTAAAACTGTTGCCCTTTGACCTATTGCTACATGCTCTTTTAAACAGTCCCTCCCTGGCTTTCTATTCCCAAGAGGAATAATCACCATTTTGATCCTCTCATCATGTGAAGCAGCCAATACCCACCTAAGTCAGGGACTGAGTTGTCAGTTTGAAGAACTATTTATTTTATCAAAAAAAACCCCAAAAAACAACAAACCCAAAAGATTAATTTAGATTATAAACTTGTTCTGCATGTTTCCCCATTCTGTTAAGAGTTTGCTTGCTTATAACTGGAGTAACTCCCATCTCTCAGCAGTTATTTGTTGTTCCTTCCTCCTAGGTCAGAAGCGCTCAGAGTCAGAGATGGAAGATGGCAAAGTTGATCTCTACAGCTGCTGTTCCCCTTATTCAACATATTCAGTTCAATACACTGAGAGGGTGTATGACCGTCTGGTTCAGCTGGGTGAATACAATATCCTGAATAATGAAGACCTCATTGTGCAAGCCTTGCGCATAGCAGTGGCACAGAAACAGCAAAAAAAGAAATAATGTCAGACAAGGGAGGATGCTTTTGTGTCCCTTAACCTGCTGAGAGACTGAAGCTGGATTATGGTTATGATTATGATCATAAGGATTATGATTGGCCAGCAGGCTTAAAAGGACTCCTGTTCAACCCTGCTAAATGGCAATCTCAGGTAAACTAAGAAGAGACTGAAGGGAAGCTTTTTTCTCCAAAGAATTTCACTGCAACAATTCACTGTAGCTCAGTTACAACAACAGCATACAAGTCATTGTATGGTACAGAGGATGGGCAGCCATGAAGAAGAAGGTGCTAAAATGAAAATGAGTATGGTGCTAGTTGCCTTGAGAAACAATTTGAAATATTTAAGTCTAACATGTTTAGGACAGGCCACATTAAAAGTGTATTTTATTAACTCTGCCTGTGTTGTATGATTGCAAGGTGGTGGTGAGGCAAGCAGCAGCCTGTGAGCCAGATTTGTGACCAGGAGCATGGCACATCGTAGGCAAGCGTTTAGAGAAATGCACATGTCAGGTGGCACCCTATGAGCACAGATCACCTCCAGCGAAGGATTGGACAGAGGCAGGCAGAGAAGACAGAGGCCATGGATATCAGATGAACTGAGAAAGCAAAAGGATGTCGATAAAGTTCTTCACAGCTTGACTTCCAAGTTCTGCTGTGTGCTTCCTTGCTTTTTCTTAGCCACTGATCCATCTTTCCACTCCTGGTGTGAGAAGTAAGTAATGTAGTAGCTAGAAAGACAAGCTGAACAGAACACCACCATGCTGGCTTTAAAACCTCTCAAGATAAGAACACAGGCCCTTGAATTTGTCAGCTCTGCCTGCCCTTGGTGTTGGCTGAGTCTTGCATTAGCTCAGCAACTGCAGATTTAGGAGGCACCCACACAGAGGAGAAAGGGCTTTACAGGGTCTCGGTGCAAGAAGGAAGATTTTGTGTTTTGCAGGAGGGAGTCTAAAGCGGATACGCTGATTCAGGAATGTCATTTTTCTCTCTTGAGATAGAAAAAAAAATATTTTAACTATAGTGCTTCTGTGAGCTTTCTACCAGCTGTAAAGAATACAAGAAAGGTGCAGGCTTATAGAGATCCTTGGAAAGTCTGGGAAAGTTTGCTATAAGCAGGTCCATTCTTCTGCATTGCAAGCTGCTGCAGGAGGATCTGTGCCTCCTGAATTGCTTCCTGGCTTCTCTTGAACTGGCTCTGCACCAAACCCAGCACAGACATGCACTTACATGGCATGATTTGTTCATTTGGACCAAACGTGTCAAGATGAGAGGATGCTGAACTTAGGCTTCTGTCACTGCTCCCAGGAGAAAGGAGGTAGGAGGACTTTGCTTACGCTCATAGCAAAGATCCTCTAGCTCCTCTTGCATGCCTCTTGCTGCCTGATTAGTTCCCTGGGGTTAAGATGATTTACTTGCTCATTGAAAAAAAAACAAAAAACAGTACAGAAATAGCCTCATAAGACTAAAAAGGCATGCAAATCTGTGTCATACGGTCATAGCAATATGAGTGTGCAAGAGTATTTCTTTCCAAACACACAAACCAGCTTATTTTGATTAAGTTCATTGCAGGTAATCCATGCTCTATGGAAATAGAATAGAATAGAATAGAATTGAATTTCAGTTGGAAAGGACCTACAAGGGTTGAGTCCAACTGCCTGACCAATTCAGGGCTGACCAATTTAAAGCATGTTAAGGGTATTGTCCAAATGCCTCTTAGACACTGACAGGCTTGGGGCATCAACCACCTCTCTAGGCAGCCTGTTCTAGTGTATTACCACTCTCTCAGTAAAGAAATGCTTCCTAATGTCCAGTCTGAGTCTCTCTAGTTTCAACAATTCCCCTGCATCCAATCCTGCATCCCAGAGAGAAGAGATCAGCATCTGCCCTCCTTTTCTCCTCCCCAGGAATCTGTAGAGAGCAATGAGGTCACACCTCAGCCTCATTTTCTCCAAACTAGACAAGCCCAGAGTACTCAGCTGCTCCTCATGGGACATTCCTTACAGCCCTTTCACCATCTTTGTTTGTCCCCTCTGGACTCATCCAAGGACCTTCACATCAGTCTTAAACTGTGGGGCCCAGAACTGCACACAGTGCTCCAGGTGAGACCACACCAGCACTGAATACAGCAGGATAATCATCTCTCTTGACCAGCTGGCCATGCCGTCTTTGATGCACCCCAGGATGGGGTTTGTCCTCTAGGCTGCCAGGGCTCATGGCTGTCTCTGACTGAGCCTGTTGTCAACAAGCACCCCTAGATCCCTTTCTGCAGGGCTGTTCTCCAGCCACTCCTCCCCCAGTCTATACTTGTGCCTGGGTTTACACGTTGAGGTTTTGGTAGCAGGATAAGGTGCTGCTGGGGTGGCCTTTGTGGCTTCCATCCATGTTTCAAGGTTCATGTGCAGGATTTTATCTCTACTTTCCAAATGAGTAGATAAAAGTATCCACACTATGCTTGGCTGAGTCTTGTCACTCTGAAGCTTTAAATAGCATCGTCACAGCCTACTAGAGGGAGCAGGACACAGTGTTTCTGTAATGACATGCCAGCCAAGGACAGAAGTGCTCTGTGCAGCTCTCTGTTTTAAAATGCAGGGGAGAAGGAGTGTCAGTGGCTGGGAGGGGTGTCTGTGAATGCCTGCCTCATTCCTGTAAGGGACCCCTCTGGATATAGTCACACTTTTATTTCTATACTGCTGAAAAGTTGTAGATTTAACAGTGTTTTTGTTCCAGGGTAGACTCTCAGATGGTATTTTTTGTGAATTGTGAACAGTTTGTATGTCTCAGCTCTTCTTCACTTCGCTTCTTCACTTTATTCTTCCAGAATGAAACTCAGAGTTGGCCAACTTATAGTCAACCTGGACTGATTTTTTGCATGACCAGTTCACTTCCTTTGCACAGTCAGTGTGAACCTCTCAAGGGATAGTTCTTACATCTACAAACTGATCAGATATAATTTCCTTAGTGAGTCTTACTAGTGCTTCCAGTTTCAGCCATTCACATGTCAGTGGGGAGCTGGTTATCTCCCACATAATTTTGTGCTTGCCTTTTCCTTCTAAGATGCCCCTTAAATGGATAGACTTTTAATTGACTGTGGTCTTTTGCAAAATGTCTCAGTTTAGACATTTTCTGGGATGTGGTTTTGCTCAGTCAGGCCTAACTCAAGATTTAATAAGCTTGAAGGAGGATTTTTACACCTTTCACATGTGAAACCAAAACAGGGATTTCAGCAAGAAGCAGCTGTAGGCTGCAATAAATAAGCCTGAAGAGTCTTACTAGAGGGACGGAAGGCTTTCAAAGCTCTTGAAGGCTAAAGCTAAACCTGGAGGTAAATTTAGGTGGTTTGCATTCTTTGCCCTTGCAGTCATTGTTTGCAAGTATATAATGAAAAGCCTTTAGCAAAACGTCGAGGGACAGATTTCTGGGGCATGGTTTTCCTACTGTTCCTTGCTAAACAGTCCTGCCAGCTTGCACTTCTTTAATAAGTCCATTTTATAGCACCGTACAGAGCTCCTGAATTGTTTAACTCTGGCTAGCTCCTATTAGACTGTGGAAGAACAAAACAGAACAGTGAATGCAGTTTTGTATTTGCACTAGATCATTCATCTTATTTCTTCTCATACAAAATACAGAAGTACCATCAAATCATCTTGTTAAACTCATTACATGTCAGACGTGTTATCTTCCATGCAGTTACTCTAAATGTGAATCCTGATAACCTGTGGCTGACCAAAGTCTACCTTGAAGAAAAATGATCCCTCTCCTTTTAAAGATATCAGGAATGGTGAAGTCACCACATTTCATGGAAGTATGTTCTAGTGGGTATCATCTCCCAGCAATAAGTAGGCACCCTGTTTCCAACCTCATTTAGTTTGGCCAGAGCTTAGACATTAGTTCTTGCTTAAACTTTTCCTAGTAGCCTAGAATCCATTGCATAATCACTGTTTCTTCTTCAGGGCTGGTTTTATAAAATATACCATGGTTACATTACGTTCGTCTTTTTGTCAAACCAACAGATTCAGCTTTTAAAGTTCTCATTACAAGAAAAAAACATTATTTGCTCTATCCAGCAGTATCTCTGTTCTTGCTCTCCCTACAGCTCTTCATTGTCCTGTTAACAAATGCAGCCTCCAGTACCCTTCCCACTATTGTTGTACACTGAGATGAACATTGCCTTGTTATTCTTATACTCTTACATATAAATGACTTCCCAGTTTCTACATACAAAATCCAGCTGTCATTTGCCATTAGAAACTTCTGCTGAGTTGTTTGTCTTCCATAAACTGGAGAGCTAGTGTTTTCCATGCTACAGTCTTCCATTTCGTAAGGGGGAGTAAATCACAGCATACGTTGTCATTCCTTTAATCATAACTTTACACTTCAGTGCATTAGAATTAACTGTGGTTAATCAGGCCAGTTTACCAAGCAGGTCAGATTGTTCTGTACCATTGCCCTGTCCTCAATATTACTCAGCACTCCATCAATCTTCTGCTGCAAATCTGGCCAGTCAGGCTGTTATTTTTATTTCCAAATCACTCATGAAATTGTTGAATAGAGACTGGTAAGCTCTTAAAAACTCATCGGAAGAAACTTTTATTCAGTGATGTTTCTCACTAAGGACTAATTCTGAAATCAGTTAGGTAACAAATTCTTAGCCTTAGTAATACATACTTTTTTTTCAGTCTTTGCAGTACAAAGTCTTTGTACAATAGACTATGAGTAAAAAAACCCTGCAGTTGCAGGATAGAAGAAAACCAGTTTCTTCTTATTAAAAACCCCACTATCTTATACTGGCTGGCTGCCAGAAGGTAGCTTAGGCCTTACAAAAACCACTCATCACCTTACAGGGAACCTTTGGCTAATGTTAACCCCAGAAAGATTTCTTTTCCATGCAGTCACTGTGCATCACCATTTTACTATCCCATGCACCTTACTGGTGGAAAACCCTGTGAGTACTTCAACATTTTTTACAGCTTTTTTGCACTCTGGTCACCGAAAGACAGCACCAATACCTTGGTTTGCAAGATCAGTGCATCCATAGGAACAGCACACTTCAATTTTGGCAGTACACAGGCATCACCTCTAGTACATACCTAAGATAAGGAAATTAAAGAAGTATTTCTGTGCATAATCCAAGTATGAGTAAGACTTAGATTCCAGAAAGCTTAATAGAAATAGATTTAAAACAAAAATAAATATTGCACAATTATATTTACCTTTATTAAGATCAGCTTCCAACAGCTTTCCTGTGCTTATTAAGATCAAGGAAAAAAGAGGTTTTAGAGTTGTAAGCAGCTCCCTTCTGAGAGGAACAGAAGGTCCAATACACCGGATAGACTTTCCTCACAGAGATGTCTGCTGTCTGCCTGGAGGCTGGGTTAAGGACGTCACTAGGAACCTTCCTAGCTTGGTATGGTCCTCAGACTATTACCCATTACTGATCTTCCATGTGGGTGGTGAGCATGCCGAGACTGGTAGTTCAAGAACAATCAAAAGA
This sequence comes from Chloroceryle amazona, assembly GCA_027560015.1. NCBI lineage: Eukaryota > Metazoa > Chordata > Aves > Coraciiformes > Cerylidae > Chloroceryle > Chloroceryle amazona. The sequence goes on along the minus strand of JANHFX010013977.1, from coordinate 14,492 downwards.
GACCTTAGGGCCTTGGGACAGCTGGTGAGGGAATCTAAGGCACAAATTATATTCTCTTCTTCCTGTAGCTGACAGCAACACTAGAATGAACAGACGGATCCACTCTATTAATACATGGCTCCATAGCTGGTGTCACTGTGACAGTTTTGGCTTTTTTGACAATGGAGTGACCTATACAGCACTAGGCTTGCTGGCATCATATGGGAGACACCTTTCTCGAAGGAAAAGAGTCTGCACAAGAGATTGTGGGGATGACAGACAGGGCTTTAAACTAGATTTGAAGGGGAAGGGGATGTATCTGGGCTTAGTAGAGAGGTCCCTGGGTGTCATAGCCCAGCACTTGTGGGGCAGTGTGCTAGCATTTTTGAGAACTGTCCTCTTTTCACTCTCTCACAGTGGTGCCCTGTGATAGGACAAGAGGTAATGGTCACAAACTGGAACACAGGAAGCTCCACCTCAACATGAGGAAAAAAACCTACTTCTCTGAGAGGGTGATGGAGTCCTGGAATAGACTGCCCATAAAGGTGTGGAATCTCCTTCTCTGGAGACTTTCAAGACCTGCCTGGACCTGTTCCTGTGTGGCCTGCCCCAGGTGATCCTGCTCTGGCAGGGTGTTGGACTTGACGATCACTGCCCTTCCAACCTCTGCGATTCTATGATCAGCTTCTAACACCTTTCCTGATTTTTTTCTGTCCTTTTATCTCCCAGCTATACAGTTCTTAAGCTGTCTACCAAACCATACAGCTAGGCATTCAGTTCATGTGCAAGTCATGTAGGTTCCTTTTTTCTGCCTTTATGGAAAGGGTTTCAGACATAATTTTTACTCCAAACTTCCCTGGGTGCTGTTGTATACATACGTATATATACACACACAAACACACATACATATGGAATTTGACTAAGTGGACTGTAAATGGTACTAGTTAATGACTGTCCTAAGACTAAGTAATTACATGTCATCGATGTTTCTTTGGGAAAATGCTCCCTTGTGTGGAGTGCAGTTTTCAGTGTATAGTTGCTTTGTATGCTGAAAATTTGGTTTAGTATAAACTCACACAGACATTGACAAATGATGTGCAAAACATGCAACATAAATGAGATGAATGTATGTAACCTGAAACTAACTCTTTACTTAAAATAGGTATTGCTATTAATACTTCAAGAGCATTTGGTGTGTGACTACCAGCCTGCATTTTGAGGAACAGCAGGAGAACAAACGGTGGTTGGTTATGATAATTGATTTAAGTTACTGTGTGCGTTACTGCAATGGCAGCCAAGATAACCAATCTACTGGCACCTTACCTCGTCCCTGTTGATACTTTTGAAAATTGGCACAATACTCACTTTCTTTCAATTTTCTGCAGTTCTTCAGTATCTCAAGAATTAAAATAGCTGGACCACTGACGGTCAAGAATCCTCCTAGAATACACTTTTGGAACTAATTGGTAAGTGATCTTTGGTCTGCCTTAATATGTGTTGTATGGCTATGTGCTGTGAAGCAGTTCATAATAGTCATCAATAAAACACATAAAGTCAGGTTCTTTTTTCTCAACATAGAACTCAAGCATTTTATTGGCATTGCTGCTTTAGCTGCATCATTAGTAATTACTATATGAAATAATAAGTATAGACCTTTGGTAGGATTTTGCTTTCTCCCTTATATAGTTTTCTTTTATGCTTGTATATGTACATATGTGTATATACATATATTTTTCCTATTATCACCCTTGGAAACCATGTTTTTTCTATGTTCTATAAGTTTTGGTTAATGTTGAAAGTTTTATATTTCCTATTTTCCCATATACTGTTCATTGCTTTTTCACATCCAGCTGCTCTCTTATTATCACCTCTGAAGTGGTCAGGATTTCAGTCAGAATAGTGAAATGTCATCATACCACTGAGATTTCCTCAACTGCAGCAGGAATAGGCAATCAATCATCTCTAGAGACACCTTTTAGTCCACCCTGACCTTTGCCACTGTTTTTAGCATGAAGTTGCAATGCTGAGCCTCCAAAGCAAGAGGGATTTCTTGTTAATGAGACAAGTTGTCTGGTTTGGGTTTTTCTGGGATTTTTGTTTTTTGGGGGTTTTTTAACCAACAGATAGTGTGACCTTATAATTGTCTTGGACTCATGGAAGTACAGGGAATAATTGATTTTCCTTTTACATCATATCTGTGTAATGTGATCTAACTGAGTAGGTTTCAGTCATTACATCACATAGGGTCAAAATATCAAAACCATGTGAGAGTTGCATGCAATAGGTGTTTAGAAAGGTTTCCACATGCTTTAGTAATATGCGGCTCCCTTACATTTATTATAATGAATATTCAGCAATGTTTGCCAGTACAAATTTGTCTTTCTTTAAGCTGTATTTTCTCGACCTGACCTAAGAGTCATGCTTGCCTTTGATGTCTGGGAGTTCTAGCACCATATCATGTTGCAATGGTGATTTAATTTCGCATGTAATAGGATGTACTTACATGGTTGTCTATCTTGATCTCCTGGAGAATGTTTCTTTCCTTATGAGTTTCTGAAACACTTCCTTTAGAGGTTTTGCAATTGTTTCTTTAAAGTCTTTCCATGTGGAGCTGTTAACATAGTTTAATCTTTGTGATCAGCCCTTTGGTGAGTAAGTGGCCACAATAGATTCCTGCACAACTTTGTATTTTGTTCAGCAGGAGCCTGTGGGATAGTAGCCAGACACTTTTGCCTATTGAATTGTTCCACACTTGGCTCCACAGACAAGTGAAAAGCCTTTTGGGACTCCCTGAGAGATGGCTTTGTTTTGTTAGCAGTCATGTGGGCTCACACATGTAGCATCACTGATTCCACAACCTGTGGGCAGCTGACACTAGACATGGATGATGTCTTCATCTCAGATAGCACAAAATGCAGGTTTGTTGGGTGTCCTTGTGACTCTCAATAGTACCTAGCTTTGTTAAATAGTGCTTACATGACCCACCAGGTGCCCTGAAAAGGTTGTCACTCCATCCTCCCAGTGACAACACACTGTATATAGGACAAGATACACTGCCATTCACACCTCTTCAGATTTCACAACGGGTCCAAAGGCTTGAAGTCAACATGGCAATGGGAACATGACTTCTGCAGATGTAGAGAGATATTGGATGCAAGAGCTTCTGCAACAGCTGGGGCTTTCTCACATGAGAAAGAGGCATCAGGAATTTCAGCACTGCAAGATTATCTGGAGTGAGTGCATCACCTAAACCTGTGTTTCCTCTTCCTCTTCAGCCTGCAAGTGGGACGGGAAATGCCCACAGTGCCTGGCAGCCTTTATTCAGATGGGTACACCTTCATTAAAGATGTCCTTTTCCTATAGTTTGTGTTTTCTCAGGGCTCTCATACTAGAGATAGTCATCTGCCCCAAGTTGTGGAGGAGAAAGGAGCTGTGTCTTTTAGGACAGAATCTCTTGTTTCTTTCTGTCCCTCCTGGCAAATTAGGAGGGAAAGACTTCATACTCTTGCAGTACTGCATTAGATGTGGCCTCTGGTCTCACAGTACACTCTCCTGTCTTCTGTAACACAGAAAATAACCTCTGCCATCACCATGTTGACAAAAGCAATCTCCTGATGTCTGCTGAAACACCCTGGCTATGTAGCTCTTGACTGCAAAGGCTCAGAAAAGTGCCATGTTCACCTTTACACTGAGGAGGGAAAAGGGATCTTGCTTAGTAATGAGGAAGGCTTTGAGGAACTGACAGAATTAGTGGGAAATCTGTCATCCTCAGGGGAAACTATGTCTCTATAGTCAGCAAATGCACCCTGGTGACCAACAGTTTTATGCGTGGACTAGATTCTTGTAATGTACTTTATCCCTTGGAGTTAACCACAGTGAACACTGGAAATTTAAAGTTGATGACAGTGTGTGATGTCCCACATGTTAGACAAGAAAAGAAAAGAAAAGAAAAGAAAAGAAAAGAAAAGAAAAGAAAAGAAAAGAAAAGAAAAGAAAAGAAAAGAAAAGGACTGGTTGGTTGCTGGTAAAGGACAATATAAAATATTTGTACCTAGCAGGAAGAAGATGTGTGGAAAAGGATTAAGTTATTCATATGAGATACTATAGGGAAAGAGTAGCTGTTCTTGATAGGAGTTTCATCCTATTTACTTTACTGACCTTTCTATCTTACGTCTAAAAGAAATCTGCATCTTTTTCTTTGCTTTTCTTTTCTTCAGTAGATTAAAATCCATGTGCGTTTGGCTGTGTAATGTGGGAAAATAAATTCAAGTTGGGTGTCTATGCAAAATGTTATCCCTCTTTTGTAGACCCCAGTAATTATTAGGGTAGTTCTTGTTAATGGGAATTATAAGTATTAATTCTCCCTATTCATTTGAGCAAAATGGTCTCTATTACATCTGCAAATTCCTAGAATATGTTTCCTGTTGTTTCCTGTACTCTGGATTTGTTCTTGTGAAAAAGAGCATCTATCATCTCCAAAATTTCTATCCTTGGCTTTCAGAAATGATGTCCCCTCAGCTACGAGTGACGTTGGATGTAAAACTAGGTGCTTGACGCTTCAGTTTCAGAGTGTATGTTATTTTGGTTTTCCAACATGCAGCCTAATGCACACATTTTCATATATCACCCCGGGGGTGTGCAAGATGATCCATGGGGGTGTGTGAAGAAATATTAGAAAAGCTTTTATTTTTTTAATAAATAAATAAACAAAACAAAACAAACAGAAAAGATTTACTAATATACAGATTGACACTGGTACCCTTATTCTGGACCATATGCCAGACAGTCGCATGGCATACAGTAAGCAAGGGAAGAGCGGGCATTCCACAATGCAGAGAGGTTGACAGTGTCTCCCTCACCTTTGTTTTTGATGTGCGGAATCAAACTCTACAGCCCAAGATGGGTTATAAAGTAGGCATGTTTATTATATTAGGGGGATCCCTCCTCCTAACTTGCCCACCATACTTCAAAGCAAGCAATTATTTATAATGAGAAAGATACATATTCATTGGCACAAGAGGGTTTATTACAATTTATCCTGGGAATGGGTGTGGTTATTATAATTATTTCTGGGAACTCATTCTCATAAGTGTCCTCCCAGTGATGCCTGCGCACTGCTGTCTGGTGGTCGTGGGCCGGGGTCTTCTGGAGGAAGGCCCGCAGTCTTCCTCGCAGTGTATTTTTACCTTTGGCTCAGAATGCAAGGTTGTGCTGATATGGCAACCGCAGAAGTGGCATGATCTAGCTTATCTCGGGAGTCTCCTCTCTGTTCCCGCTTAGCTCATAGTAAGTCCCTCTTGTCTATACAAACCAAGGTTACTCAAAACAGTCTATCAGGGTTAGTTCCTCCTATCTATACAGAACAAGCTACTGCTGCAAAATTGAAAGACTACAACACAACATTTATGTCTCATTTCCATCATTCTAAAATGTATTACAATTTATTTGTGCCCAGTTAAATGGATTTATGGATTATATTCTCTAGTTTTAACTAAACTAACTGAAGAGTTGAAGAAAGAAGTATTAGAACAAATTATACATTGTGGGACGTTGCCTATACAGTTGGATAAAAGGTCAGATATTTATAACATGTCTCAGCTTATGGTAGATTCTGTTTCAATAATAAAATCCACAAAATACGGCTTTTTTCTAGCCACTAAAGGAAAGGTGATATACCAGAGTAGATATAGTCTCAACAGTAAATTACTTTAACAAAAACAATCTTTTATGAAAAATTCTGCAAGTGTAACCACTGTTGGAGTAGCTGCTTTGACTGGAATATAAAAGGATTCTGAGGTATGGTTACAGTGATCACACCACACATGGAATTCATTGACTGCATCATTCATAGGGAAGATATTGCAGCAAAGAACTTGGAACCAGAACTGCACAAAGAGCTACAGGATGTCATTGATGTGGTTGTTTTTGTAAAAACAAGACCTTTAAAAATCAGAATCTTTACAATACTTTGCAGTGAGTTTGGGAGCAACCATAAAAATCTTTTGTACCACATGGAAGTTCACTGGTTATCTCCTGGCAAATTGCTTAAGAGCTGTCAGCCGTGTGTTCCAAATTGTGCTTTAAATCCCGCTGTGGATTTTACTTCTTAAAATAATTCCGTTTTGGGCCCCTCACTACAAGAAAGACATTGTGGTGCTGGACTATGTCCAAAGAAGGTCAACAAAGCTGGTGAGGGTTCTAGAGAAGAAGTTTTTGAGGAGGGGCTGAGGAAACTGGGGTTGTTTATCTTGGAGAAAAGGAGGCTCTAGGCTCTTATCTAGGGATAAGGAGACCTTATCGCTCTCTACAACTACCTGAAAGGAGATTGGAGCCAGGTGGGGGTTGGTCTCCCAAGTAACAACCGATAGGACAAGTGGAAACAGTCTCAAGTTGCACCAAGGGAGGTTTAGATTGGATATTAGGAAAAATTTCTTCACCAAAAAGGTTGTCAAGCACTGGAACAGGCTGCCCAGGGAAGTGGTGGAGTCACCACCCCTGGAGGTATTTAAAAGGCATGTAGATGTGGTGCTTAGGGACATGGTTTAGGGGTGGGATTGGCAGTGCTAGCCCCCACCACCCCCCCGCATTTCCATACTGTAGTTAATTGACCTTTTCTCATAGGTGGTGATTATAGAATCTTCACACCTGTATTGGGTCTGACTGAGCTGGATTTAATTTTCCCTATAGCAGACCTCACAGTGCTGTGTTTTGCATGAAGAGGTAGAAAAGTGTTGATAACACACCCCTGTTGTGGCTACTGCTGAGCAGGGCTTGCACAGCACCAAGGCTGTTTTTACAACATTCCCCCCCCTGCAGTGGGATGGGGTGGACAAGATTTCAGAGAGGACACAACTGGGACAGCTGACCCAAACTGACCAAACGGATATTCCATACCGTATGACGTCAGCTTAACAATAAAATCTAGAAAAAGGAAGGGGGGTGGGGGCATCTGCTTGTCCTCCGGAGCAACTGCTATGCATTTGGAGCCTTGCTTGCCAGAATAGAGGCCAGACATCACCTGGGGGGATGGGAAGTAGAGAATAAATCTTGTTTTCTTTTGCTTCCGCGCGCCCAGCCTTGCTTTGCTTTTCATTAAACTGCCTTGGTCTTAACCCACAAGTTTAATCTTCTTTTCTTCTCCCTGGTTCAGCTGAGATGGGTGGGGGGAATGACAGAGCAGCTTGGTGGGCACCTGGCATCCAGCCAAAGTCAAACCACCACACACACCTTGAATTTTTTGGATAGGGTGGACAATTTCAGAAAAAAAATACTTTTTTAAAGGGAAAATCTTTGGGATATTTATTCCTTCCTGAAGGACAACAGGGAAGATCAGAGTATAATCATAAAGGTCCCTTCTTGCCCTGATGCTCATGACTGTGCAGATAATTTTGATCTCTCCCAGAGTCCATGATGTATCCTGACAGTGAAGCTGCAGAGAAGCGCTTTCCATGCGAGTTCTGTGGACGATCATTTACAGAGGGCGCTGAGTGGGAACGACATGTGCTGAGGCATGGCATGTAAGTTTGTTTGCAGACTCCATTGCATAACAACCAAGTAACAGTTGGTCTTTGTGCGCCTCCCCACCCATTCCTCCCTTCCCCCCCAAAAAAAAACCCTGATGAAAGCAAACACAGGGATATGAAAGATTATTCTAACAAGGGAAGAATTCTATCTAACACAAACATTGTTGGGTGTAATTATCATGTATTTACTCAGCTAGATGCTTCTGTCCATCCTATTTGACCCAGGAACCCAGAAATTCAAGGCAACTGTTGTTTTTCAACCTGTACCAGAATATCTCCGTATGTCCAAACACCTTCTAGATCGGATCTCAAACTGAAAGAAACTTTTCTCTACAGATGGCCAAGGGTTTCTGGAATACAGATTGTTCCAGACATTCCCTCTTTTTGGGAGTTAAAAATCTAGCATTATCAAATCCAAATGTAGCACATAAATGTTCTTTACTATGATCCTAAAGCTTAAACTTCATTTCAAGGTGAATACCAGTTTGTTGGGCCAAAATTAACATTACTTGAGTCTATTGATGATATTTGCTTGCCAGTAGAGCAACATGGAAATGACAGCAAATTATATGGCATCTTGGTTTCTTTTGGCATGCTTGCAACTAAACTTGGAGTTCCAGTGCAAAGAAATATGTACAGAGAAGTGTTAAGGGCTTCAAGCGAAGGAAAGTCTTAGTAAGTGTGCTTTCTCCCCAAAAAGCACACAGTGAAGTTAATAGCAAAGATCTTTTCCTTTCATGCTCATAAATATCAGTCCATGCTGTGAAATAATAGGTATCTCTGGAACATTAATTTTCTTTCTTTTGACAAAGATCTGTTCAACAGAACAGATGTCTTTGCTGATTAATTTATTCAAAGATGAGATCTCAGCCAGGATTACTGGCATGTGGAAGACATAGAAATGTCTGGGTTGGAAGGGACCTCTAGAGGTCATTAAATGTAATATTGTAGCTAGGCTGTGGAGGGTTAAAGGGTAAAATAAAGTATTATTTATTGTCTATTTAAATGAAAGTACTTGAACTGTTGCAAGTTTTGAAAAGATTTATTGGTTTGGGAGAAGTATTCTCCCTATTTCCTTGTATCCAAAGCATGTTTGGATTGTAAACGTTTCCATTTTCTTCTGCTTATATTTTCAGGACTCTAAATGAAAGCAAGCAAGGGACCAGAAAGGACAACAAACTGAAGGAGAACACAGAAAAGACTGTTAAGAGAGTAGAAGAAAAGGAAAGCACTGAGAAAATGGTGGTGGACTTGTCCCACAACAGTGAAAATACAGTCAGTGTTGTATCTGCTGACAAACCTCTCCAAGAGACCTCAGAGGCCAAAAATGAATAAAAATTTGGTGTCATTTTAATCAGCTTACTTGAACAGTGGTGAATGGGAAGGGATGGGCAGGTGGGGTGGACAGAAGGAAGAAACAAATCTGCTTTTAGGAATGAATGATATATTTTCAAAGCACTGGTACCTATGTGAGTGTGTGTATATTAAAGTTATTTAAATGATGGAATAAGTGGTTCCATTATATCACTGCATCTTTTATCTTTTCTTCTGGATCTTGACAAAGGGAAGTTACATTCAATATTGGACTAATGAAACAACTCTCTGTGTTTCTACATTACACAATGTGCTTTGCACAAGAAAGTTGTATTGTCTGCAAACATAAGCATGGTTGGAGGATGATGTAACTTTTCAATATGCAAATTTTTGTGCATTTTTCTAATTCCAATACATTATGATTTTCCAGACTGAATGCAATTGCTTTAGAGAAGAAAAAAAAAAAAACAAGACAGAAACTGCTTTCCTTAAAACAGCTACCTGTTTCCTAATACCTCAAAATTAACAAAGGGACACCTCTCTGTATTTGTTAGTACTGTCTGTTGTCATTATGATTAAATTAGAGAGACTGCCGGGCAAGGTGGTGAAAGGAGGAAGGGAGAAACAAACTAAGTTATAAAGAAAGGAAAACAAATTGTGCTTAAAATCCCACTGTGGAATTTATTTCTTAAAATACTGTGATTCTTTTTATCATTTTTATTTTAGTAAAAAAAAAAAAAAAAAAAAAAAAGACAGAGTCTTTAATTTCTAGATAATGGCTTGTGAATTGCCATCCTTTATTCCAGGTAAGCTGTTTGTTAGTATTCAACTATAATTTTAGTATTTCATGGATTCATGTGACTGATTGTGTGGTTTTGTTTGCCATATGTTTATTTCCTATCAGCTTGAACTGTTGCAAAAATGACACAATTAACTTTCTCATGCAAAATGAGTGGTGATGTTATTTTTTTCCAGAAGGGAAGGGGACAGGGAAAAGAATGCCTGTGAATATAAAATTTGTTATTTCTGTGTTTAGCATTTTTAAAAATTACTTTTTTTTTAAAACTAAAGAACCAAACTAACAGCACAGCTATGCAGCTTATGAGCCAAACACATCTCTCCTCATAATTATTCTTGAGCATCTATTCATCTTGCACCAGTGCTTTCTGTCAAGATTGGTGTCATCATCTCTTCCCCTCCCTCCCAGTCCGGGTAGGGTGTGTGCTTTCTTTGGTTTTGTATAGTGGGAGAGAATGATGTCAGTGCTTGCATCTTTTTTCAAGCAGAAGTGAAATAGTTACATGCTACACTGAGTCTGGAGAGCTGGTGGGAGTTGCTAATTTTTCCCTCTACTCTTTATAGAATGAATAGGAATCTACATACCTTTTGGCCAATCCTGCACTTTTTCTTGGTGGAAATCATATTCAACTCAGCATCAATTTTGCCTGAACAAGGAATACAGGATCTGGTACCCATGGTATGTTCTGATTCTGAACAGTTTCTTTCCAAAAAAGTAGGAAATGCTTGGTTAAAACATAGTTTTAGAAATGCATGTGTCTTTGTCTTGATTTTTTTGGGTTTGGTTGGTTTGGGGTTTTTTGGGTGGGGGAGGGAGAAGCTGTTGCCCTAGAGATCTTAAAAAAAAAATGATGACAAAAATTGTATTTGTTGCATTAGTGCTATTTGAGAAGCATGGTGTTTTGCTTTTAAAGATTCATCAGTTGTGGGTTTGAAGGAGTTTTTTGTTTTGTTTGGGGGCAGTTTGCTGCTTTTGGAGGAGGGAGGCAGCATCATGTAGAAAACACTGGAGGGAAAAGTATAAATTTTGTGCCTGTATTTGATTTTTAATTAGCCACATTTCAAATGTCTTCAAAAAATTTCATAATTCAATTGAGTTTAATAGTTACAAAAAACTAAAACAAAATAATGAAAAAAAAATGTGACATGCTTCTTTCACTACTTTATTTTTCAAATAACATGGAAATATTGTAATCAATTGGATTTTGTTTTGCTAAACTGTTAATAACAATATGGGACTGTTATGCTTTTAACATGCCTAGAAAGTTGTTTGGTTGTTTTTTCCTAAAAATGTATATGTGATATATTGTGGACACACATTTTAGATGCATTGTTATGTTAACTGTAATGATATAGAATTGAAAACAACTTTTTTTTCCCCATTGTTTAATTTATAAAGGAATTTTTCAGAGTTTGGCAAAAGGAAATAAATAGCTGCTTGGCTGACTGTGTATGTGTTGTATACGGGGGGGGGGGGGCACTGTGAATTCATGCACAGCCTTGCTACTGGCTGGACCTAGGGGCATGGAGCTGTGGCAGCCTTGCCTCTATCAGGCTGCCAGATTTGACCCTATTCCCTAACAGTAACTGCATCTCCCATACAGAGCATGAGCACAATGTTGATCCCTATACATCTGTTTCAAAATTTTCCTCAAAAATTTAGAAACCAGGACACATCTGACACATTTTCAACATTCCATAGTTAATGAGGCTTGATTCTCAAATAATGGGGCCTATAGCTAGTATTCTCTTAAACCATGTTTTATAACAGTTCAGGTATTCTACAATCTTCATCTAGCACATTCACAAACAGAGCAGTTCATGCTTCAAGTCTAGTATTAAGTGCAAATGCTCATCAAACCAATTCTTTAAAACAAAAGTAAATGAAAACTGAAGTCACGCTAACATAAAGTGCAGGTTCTGAATTAAAAAGTACAGCCACTTGATAAAAGAGAAGAGATCAGTTACTTGTGTAAAAGCCACAACAAGAATTATGGCTACTTAAATAATATTCTCAGTGGAAGGAACATTTAAATACGAAGCAACATACTTCAATTTTTTCCTTATGACCAATAAGATTTTTGAGCAATGACCCTGAACTTCCGGATCAGCAAGAGGTTACTTTGCACTACAGCATCAAGTCTGTTTAAATTAAAGTTAGAGTAAGAATAAGGACTAGAATTAGTAAGATCGAGACTTCATTAGGAGTTTCCATGTAAATGTAAGGAGAAACTTTTTCACGGTGAGGGTGACAGAACACTGGATCAGGCTGCCCAGCGAGGTTGTGGAGTCTCCTTCTCTGGAGACATTCAAAACCCACCCGGATGCATTCCAGTGTGACCTGATCTAGGTGATCCTGCTCTGGCAGGGGAGTTAGACTAGATGGTCTTTCAAGGTCCCTTCCAACCCCAAACATTCTGTGTGATTCTGTGATTCATCATGTGCACTAACACAAAACACTCCTGGATCCTACCTGTATTCCCTACTGTCACTACAATTTCAAGCCAAGTCCTGAATTTACTGGATAATATTCTTTGTTTTGTTACCGAATAACTGTAGATCTTTTATTTGTACACCTGTCCTGGTTTGACTTAGAACAGAACTAATACTGTTCAGTGACTTTACTTTTCAGCTTAGTCTAATAGCTTTTTCCCATAGTCTAGCTTCTAGCTAATGCATTTTGCTGTCTCAAACTAGAAAGATGGTTTGATTGATAAACATTCCTTCAGTCCTGTCTTGCTCATATTTCCTAGGACCTTACTAAATATCGGAAGCAGAAGGAAATTTAAATAAAATAAAATAAAATCTCTCAGTAGAAAATAAAGACTGGCATTTCAAATCCCCAAAGGCCTCTAACACATACTTCAATTAGACATTCACAATCTCCCTCAGTTACGCTGTCCAGATTCAAGAAACTCTGTAACCTGACCTTAACTGCTCTCCCTTATTATGTTCTTGAGATGGAGGAAGGTAATCAATATTCAGAAAAGCAGTAGGAAAAGTTAAGGCCTGTCCTGGTTTTGGCTGGGATAGAGTTAATTTTCTCCCTAGTACATGGTACAGTGCTGTGTTTTGGATTTAGTGTGAGAATAAAGTTGATAACACACTGATGTTTTAGTTGTTGCTAAGTAGCACTGATCTGAAGTCAAGAATTTTTCCGTTTCCCATGCTCTGTCAGTAAGCAGGTGCACAAGGTGCTGGGAGGAGCCATGGTCGGGACAGCTGACCCGAACTAGCCAAAAGGATATTCCATACCACAGAACGTCATGCTCAATATATAAACTGCGGAGAGTTGGCTGGGAGGGCATATCAATGCTTGGGCATTGGTCAGTGGGTGGTGAGCAATTGCACTGTGAATCACTTGACTTTCTTGGGCTTTATTTCTCTCTCTCCCTTGGGCCATGTGGTGTGTGGTTCTTAGTTGTCATCTGGAGTTAAACCACGACAAAGCCTTTCATAGTTTCATGGCCCAGATGTAATATAATAGACTGTTTCAAACACACCCCCAAAAGTCACACTCGCTAAATCTCTTAAAGGAAGACAGCAGTGACATCCAGCCTGCTGTAAGAGACAAGTATCCATATTCTCCAGGGGGAGTTGTAAGGAACTTTACAGCCTTGAAAACATACTGAAGGCCCTTCTTCCCATCTCAGTACAACTGTATTTGCCTAAGGACTTTTCAAAAGTAAAACTCCAAGCACCAGCACAGAAACACCCACCCACAAAAAAAATTCTCTCTTCTCTCCTCTCTTCCTGTTGTGGTTTAACCCCAGTTGGCAACTAAGCACCACACAGCTGTTCGCTCACTCCCCCCCCCCCCCGCTCCAGTGAGATGGGGGAGAGAATCAGAAAGGTAAAAGTAAGAAAACTTGCAGGTTGAGATGAAAACAGTTTAATAATTGTAATAAAATAATAATGATTTAAAAATTGTAATGAAAAGGAAAATAACAAAAAGAGAGATAAATAAAACCCAAGAAAAACAAGTGATGCAAATGAAAAACAATTGCTCATCACCAACCAACCAATGCTCAGTCTGTTCCCTGAGCAGCAGTCCCCCCCCCAGACAGCTTTCCCCCTACTTTGAATACTGAGCATGACACCACATGGGTCTGGAATATCCCTTTGGCCAGTTGGGGTCAGCTGTCCTGGCTGTGTCCCCTCCCAGCTCCTTGTGCACTCCCAGACTCCTCACTGGCAGGGCAGCATGAGAAACCAAAAAGTCCTTGACTTAGTGTAAGCACTGCTCAGCACAACTAAAACATCTGTGTGTTATCAACAGTTACTCTCACCATAAATCATCAAAACACAGCACTGTACCAGCTACTAGGAAGAAAACTAATTCTAGCCCAGACAAAACCAGGACACCCTTTCTCCTTACAGATTTGTGTGAACATGGTAATTTACCAAGGAGAGAAACTGATTCTATAACAAATCATAACACATATCCAAATACTTGCTGAGCAGGAACCACCAATACATGCCCCAAAAGTGGCTAACAGAATCTCAAATGCACCTGTGGTGCCTGCCATAATAATTGATAAACTCTTAAAATATAGTAGCTGTCAAGGGAGCTGAGATTAGTAAAAGAATGTAAGCTGGAGATAGCAATGCACGGCCTTGAAGATAAGGAAGCAACAAAAAGTATGGGCTGACTTGCACAAACACCTCGTCAAATAAGGAAATAGGGAAGCGGTGTCAACCAGAGAACATGAGTCCGGGGTCCCAGAATGACCACCTGTAGTAGGGTGTCAAGGATCCGTGTATTCAATCACCACACGAAGTTATCATTAATCATCACGGGTTGTTTATTGTATGTGTTCCATACCACTATTATTCCTACAAAGCAGGCAAAACTATTATTCCTACGAAGCAAGCAAA
>JANHFX010013975.1:0-32910 GCA_027560015.1 Chloroceryle amazona | reverse complement strand
GCGGGCGCTGGCCGATGGCTGCAGAAGACGGTGTGGAAGTTTCCCGGGAGGGGGGGGGGAGCTCGGCGAGCCTGTCGGTTCCTAACGGCAGGGGCTGCTGAGGGACCCTTTGCTGTGCGCTTGGCAAGCAATACGGGAGCTTTGAAAGGTGTAATTAGAAAATCTTTGAGGTTTATTACTTGAATCTTTAAGTCGTCTCTGGGTTGTCACGGGAGCTTAGTGTGGGACAGAAGCAGTTTGGTGGAGGAGGAGCAGGAGCGGTGCAGCCTGGTAGGGCTCTGCGTGCCCTGATTCCTTACGCGTGCGATGGCTGGATCCTGCACGGTGCTGGTAGCAGGCTCTGTGCTTCGTGCTACAGCTCCGAGAGAGGAAGCCGAGCTCAGCACTTACACTCTCAGACCCTGCAGAAAATCATTAAAGAGGAGGTTAATTGCTCTCGGGAGTGGATTTCCAGCAGGCATGGAGATAGCTTTCAGCAAAGGGTTTGAGGTGACTGAGGAAGGAAGGCTGCTCATTTAAAAAGCTCTTACAGTAATGAAGGACCAAGAAGTTTCCCCAGGCAATAGCATGTCTGCCCTGAGCTGGGCAGTCATGGTAAGACAGACAAAACCAATCTGGCTTTTGACCCTTCTGTTCCTTCAGAGAGGAGTGATGCTCTTGGTGTCATCATTGGTCTTAATGTGAGGGAAGACTTGGGCTGGACTCTCTCAGTGAGTCTCCATCCTGGAGCTCATTTTCACAGTGTGCTTTGTATAGGCTAGAATGTAGCTAAGTGCAGGAACTTGATGCATACAGGAAACCAGACATTTGTGCAAATGAAATGAAATTGCCAGGGGGGGCAAATAGCAGCACAGTCAGAATAAGACAGCCACCCCAGAACTGAGATTTCTTGGGTCTGAGCATTGCTTGTTAACTGGGTGGAGAAGGGGCTAGTTGGCATTTGTAATTCTTTATTGTAAGTAAAGGTCCAGGGCGTGGTACTAAATGTATAGGCATATTTTGATATGTAGATTTACTTCTGAATTAATAGTACGCCTGGAAGAAAACAAGGAAAAGGAAACTGCTGAGAAGGTGCTTAGAAATAGGTGATGGAAACTGGAACCGCAGAAAAAAAACTGTCTGCGTGAACAGCAGCTACTGAGATTTCATAGATTAAGTGAGCTATCTTCTCTGGGTTAATTCTGGTGGGACCTTGTATAAGGAATTTCCAGCTCGGAATTTGTGTGATAATTGTATTTTAAAGGGCTGAGGTTTCTCTCCTTCAGCAGAATGTGCTATTCTCCAGCACATCTGTTATCGAGAAAGGAAATTTTTAATAGACAGCAGGTGTTCAGGTCAGCCAGTGTCAGTGCAGAAAACAAATGCTTGGAAAATGGGAACAATTGGCTATTTAGAGTCTGGCAGTAAATAAATGCTTCTGATGTCAAGTGTGATTCTTTAGTTTTTAAACTTTTGAGAGGGCTTTTTACGTGTTAAATCTGGGTATGTAATTTTTCTTACTTTATGATTGGCCACATTCCTTGCACCTTGTTATGGTATTTATCTAAAACAAGTGGGGTTCTTAAACTGTGTTAGGTCTGGTGAAATGCTGTTTCTTGACAACCTTTTCACCATTATACAGATGCACTTTCTGTTCTATATCAGAACCTACTTTATGGGTTGGTTTTGACCCATAAAAAAAAATCTCATGCAGCTGCACTGTCAGGAAGTGAAATGTCTGCTACTTTTAGAGTAAGATCCCAAAGTAGTTTCTTGCATCCGAACTCCAGGTCTTTCCTTCTTGGTGCCTACTAGTTCACAGGCATTCAGAGGATTATATTTCTCTAAACTGTTCTAAGGTTACCTGGTGTGAGACCCCGTGCTGTTGTCTTTTGCACTGTTGCAAAAGGACTGGGGAGAATTCTGCAAAAAACTGTCCGAGGCTTTCTGGGAGCTAGTGTCTTGTTCACAAGAAGGACCTGAAGTCTAAGGGGTCCTCTGCTCTGGATGCTCCTTCCATTAACATTTCTGCCATGGGGCACTAACCTAGAGTTGAGGAATGGAGCTGCCTGCCTGGCTGTGAAAAGCCCATGGAGGTATCTGGGGAGTCTTTGGGCAAGAGTACTAACTATCCCCTGGGCTTTTTTACCAGTGTGGAACTGTAAGGATCCTAACAATTTAATTCTTCCACATGATGCCACACTAGGATTAATTTTATACCTAAGGGGAAGTCCCCCAGCGCTGTCTAATAACCAGCTCTCCTGCCTCTGATTAAGTGCCACAAGTTGACTGTGAAGCCAAGTCGTGATTTGTGTAGGGACAAGTGAGGACACCTGGTGTCTTGCTGGCCCTGAGCAGTACCGTCCCCACTCTGGGGAAACACTTGGTTTTGGTCCCTGAGTGCTTCGGGATCTCATTTTGGGGACACCGTTGCTACTGGGCATCAGGAATCTCACATGAAAGGCATCTTAGCGGGTGGCAGCAGTTGAATGTAGGTCCTCTGTCCCCACCAGGGCTGAGATGTCCCTGGTAGCTGGGGCTGCTGTGGGGGAGAGAGATGCTTCTTTAGCTTTGGGTGATGGGATGTGGGGCTGCTGAGCTGCAGTGGGGAATGCTTTTAAATACACCTGAGCTATAAGAGCTGGAGCCTGGTGTTGCCATAGAAATCAGATCAGCTGCTAGGGGTGGGGAGTCGTGGTCCCTTGGCTCCACTGTTGCATGGTTCCAAAGATCCAGAAATCACAGTGCAAGGGAACCTCATTTCTTGTTCCTTGTCCCTTCAAGAAGAGGTCAAGCAGCTCTTGCAGCCCTCACTGGAGGGCAGGGAATGATTTTGCTTGGGTCTCTGCTTTGCTGCATGGTCAGACTCCATATGTTTTCCATGCTGTCTTGGTGATCTGCTGCCCATATATCTCTTGCTCTTTGATATTTCAAGGAAATTATTTCTTTTTTTTGCCAATAGCTGTCAGCCCTTTGTGAGCCCCAGAGGTGAAAACTTTGTAAACTGGTGAGCAGCAGATAAGGGAGGACAAGAAGTAATAAGCATTGAATGATCCAGAGGAAAGGGACAAACACTGAATATCCAAATTCCTTACTGGAAATAAGCAAGGAAGCACTGCAAAGGACAAGTGTATAGATTAGGGATGCTGATTCAGACCATGTGGACATGAGCGTTGGCCCGAGGATGGACATGATGCCTTCCAGTGCTCAGTCTCTCACAGGCTTTCTCCTCTGTGCTCAGATATGAGTAACTTTCTTCATCTTCTCTGGAGAAATATACACATTCAGGTTCTAGGGATGGAGATGCAAATCATCGTTGCTCCCCTTCATTCTGCTAAACTAAATAGCTTTACTGTGTATTTATAATCTTTCCACACAAGGGTGTTGTGCCTCCTCAGGTCATCTCTGACCCCTTTGCTCTCCTTATAATGCAAAACAAGCACAAGCATATCTGAGAAACAGCATTACAGAGAGTCTGGCTCATGCAGGTTGTCATTTTGTTTTGCTACAGTTCTTCTTGGCTTGCTGCCTGTTGGCCACTGAATTATGTCCACGTGGTCTGTATGAGCATCCCCAATCTATAGACTAGTGCTTTGCAGTGTTTCCCTGCTTACTTCCAGGACACTGACTTTAGAGGATAACATTTGTTTCCTAAGGCTTGTCCCTGACACCCTTAGGAGGTGTATGCTGTGCTATCTCAGTCCCAGGTTTGACATATTCTGCTCCAGGTGAGAGCGAAATATTTTCAAGCAGCAGCAAACACACAGACCTGTCTGTTTCTTGGACACTCCTGATTCCTTGGTCTCCTCAGTACTGTGGCATGCCTGCTGCAAAACTCTCATTCTAGCAATATGGCTTTAAATAGATGATTTCTTGCTGCTTGCTGTCATGTAGGAGAACAGATTTGCTGGGTGACGCTGAAAGGATATGAGGGTTGTACATGTATTGTTCTCCCTGTCTCAGCCTATGAAATTGTTTCTGCTTCTGTGTTCAGATCCCAGCACACTGAAGCACCCACTTTAGTGTTGTTGAGAGCTCTGGCCTTCCCTTATGGGGAGGAGGGGGTGTGATTCCCGGGAAATCTTCCAGCACTGGTTTGACTGTGGAAACAGCTGGGCTTTGTGCCAGCCCTTCAGAAGGAGAGGGAGCTTGGAGCTGGTACAGTGAGTGTATCATGCAGGGGCTGGTGTAGGCTGTTGCCTTCCTCAGCTGCTGCTTCTGTTTCAGGAGAGAAACTGCTCTGTAGTGAGATGTGGTCAAGCAGAGATTTCACTGAGAGGGTTGGTGCAGGCTCCTGATGATAGCAGCTGGCGAGGAGGATTCTGAATCTGATGTATGTTGTAACTGCTGTCTTGGAGGAGGAGTTCTTGCCTTTGTTAAGGGGGGGGGGAAGTGTGATTTGGATAAGTAAAGATAAGAGAGGATTTGGGGAAAATCTGAGAGAAGAGGAAGAGTCTCTACAGGGAGGTAGACTTTTGATCTCTGTCTCACCTAAAAAAATATCTGCAGTCCTTGTTCTAGACACTGCAAAATAAACTGCGGTATTTGGGGACCATGGCTACAGACCCACTCTCAGAGCTTCAGGATGACCTGAACTTGGATGATACCAACCAGTCCCTCAGCCAGCTCAAACTGGCCTCCATAGATGATAAGAGCTGGCCAGCAGATGAAGCCCATGCATTTCCCAAATTGGGTAAGTATCTTGCTTTTCGGGGGCCTAGGTTTTGGCCAAAAAGGAAGTGTTGGTCCTGCATTATTGTGGTCATATCTACATATACAGAAAGCCTCAGCTCCATTTGGAAGCTTTATGGACGACATTAATCTTCCATTACACCCAAGTGAATTAGCCCTGCTGTTGAACAGTGCTAAAAAGCTCAGAGACAGCTGACAGACTTTTTTCAGTCCTGTGGCTGGCTGCACTTTGGCGCTGACAGTACAGACAAGCTGTAAGTCCTTGAATGTCCTCTATTATGGTCTCTTGCAGGTTAATTATTGGCCTTCCTGAGTGGGAAGGTCTTGAACCTCCATGTGGGAGGTAGAGCTGGATATCTGAGTTGTTGCTCTGAAATCCTGTGCTATGGACTGCTGCGCAAAGAGGTCAGAGAAATTGGCTCAAGGGTGTATAGGATGGCCATCCATCAGGAGATGATGTTAAGATCCTCCTGCTCTGAAAAGCCATGATGGTTCTCTTGGCACTTGGGTTTTGGTCTTTTTGAATGTTTGTGTCACACCTGAACAGTTTTTTTGAGAGGATGTACAGTCTGAGGGACAAGTATGGACCTCATGGGATTGACTGGTCTCCTCTGAAGCCATTGCCGCTCTTGCCCACTCAGAATTTCAAAGGTGGATTTGAAGTGGACAGGTGCATACATTAGTCCCTTCCATGTTGAAGAACAATTTTTTTCTCATGCCTTTATTTCTGTTGTATCCCCTTGCCAAGGTGCTCCAGATCCCTCCTTGTAATTGCTTGTTTTTGTGTTTTGTGCAGAGGACTCCAAAGGCTCTCCTGAGCCCATCACTCACCTGCAGTGGGATGATCCCTACTATGATATTGCCAGACATCACATTGTGGAAGTAGCAGGTAGTGGTCTTTCTGTTTTCTCCTGTGATGTCTTTGCAGCTGGACTGAGGAAGGGTCTTTCTACTGGGGTACAACCCATTAGGGGCATCTGCTGCATGCCAGGCCCAAGTAGCAATGACTGCTGGTATTGGAAAGAGAAGGAGCACTAAACTTGTTGAATGTTTGCAGTGTCTGTAATTTTCCATTGACCTCAGTTAAACTTGCATTCGTTCTTAGCTCTTACTATTTTGATTATGTTATTTACAGGACTTGGTTGCTTTTGCTGAGTTGATTTAGTGGTGGCCCTTGACTATATCCTGAGCACAAGATGTGTTTTTTTTGCATCACAGAAATTACCTAGTCATTCAGTACAACTGCAAAGTCCTTAACTGAGTAATCCACAGGAGGTCTGAGAGCTCTCTTGTATCTGAGTAGCCAGAGCTTGCCATCCTGTGCAGAAACAGCACTTACAGAAATCTGACATGGAGGAAATAGGCCCCAGAGCCCACTGTAAGGAAAGACCTGATCACTTAGAGTCATAAGCACTTTGATGTTCTCTGTGTGGTTGTCTTAACCATATTTTTTTACACTACCCCTTGGTGATTTACTGATGGGACCTCCGTAAGAAAGGTTTGGGGGCAGTTTTTAGGTTGCTATGGTAAATCTGAAGGAAGGAAAAACAAAACCCAAAAAAAACCCCAAACCTCTTCAAGGTGTTACAACTTGATTCACACTTCCTCCTTGATCATCTGTAGCCATCTCCTACCCCTCCTGTTGCCATTTCTCTGTGCCTTGGTCCCTGCCCCACATGTGAATCTGCAGCTAAGGAGAGGCACAAGCTGGAGTCCTCCTGATTCAGGGTTGCTGTGCAGCAGCGTTTGACCACAGAGGGAAGATTCTCAGGCACTTACCTTGTTAAGAGCTGTCCCAGAATCATTCTTTCCTGAGCTGTCTTCTAGAATGAGCTTTATTTCTCCTAACCTCTCATTTTACATCTTTTGGGGAGGAAAATTGTAATGGCAAGCTCAAAACTTTGTTGTCCTTTGTCTCCTTCATGCCTCTGGCTGCTGAGGTTGACAGGCCAGGTGTGTTGGGCTATTATGTCCTGTAGATTTGCCATAAGTGCTTTATTTTGCAAATGTGTTACTAACCTTCTTTTCAGTTGGGATGGAGTTTCAGGACTGATGTTTATCAAGGTCTCCACCCTGGTGTGCCTACAGCTGAAATTGGGAAGGGACAGTTTTGACTCCACCATTTCAGTCATAATTGGCTGAAATATTTGGAATATGAATGGCAGAGGTAACTGGTGTTTCTGAACTCTGGGATCTGATGAGTTAAGTGATACTGTTGTTCACTTTAGACAAAGCTCAGACAAAGTGCTTAGCAGAGAGCCTAGATCAGAGACATTGATAAGACTGGAATGTCAGCCCAAAACAAGGATATACTTTGTGTGCTGTCTCCTGACCTAAGCACCAGTCTTTCTGCGGGTTTTCTCTTCCAGGATAACATGTTGGGTTTTTCCTCATGCTCTCTGAATGGAGTATCACTCCAGTGGAGGTGTGTCTCTGTGGCTGTTGGAATGCAGCCCTTTGACCCGTTGTCTAGGGTATCAAACTAAGATTCCCTAACTTCCTGAAAGGCTTTCCTGATTGGGAGGTGTGCATGCATTCTGAAAGAGATCTCTTCCCCATTGTGGTTTAAATTTGTGTTTCTAGTGAGCTCTCTGTCCCTGCTGTGTCTCTGTTTACTGCAGAAGCACCTCAGAGAAGCATCTGTTGTTGGTTGTTCCTGGCTAGTTTTCACCAGTAGCTGGTTCATCTGGAAGCCTGTGGTGGTACCACATACAGAATGTGGTGCAATGCCTTTCTTGGCATTGGAAGAGCTAGTAGAACAGCTCCAGATAGTGGATTTGCTGCCCCATGGTTCTGAGACTTAACTGGTGGCTCATCTCCTGAAAACAAGATTTATTAAGATTTGGGTGGGGGGCTGAGTTGTAAACTGGGTTCTGGGATGAAGCTGTTTGTTCACTTTTCTTGGTCAATAATTAATAATGTTAATTGTTTGGATAATCAGACAGGGTAATGTTCTCTGAGCTGTTGTTGTAGGCAAAAAAATCTATGAAAATCTAGAAAAATCCTGTTCGAAGTAGCCTGGTGATTCAAAATCTCACTGGAGGATTAATATGAAGCTGTTTGGATGTTGCCCTACTGACAAGCTGTGCTTGTCAGCACCTTCAAGTGCCATGAATGCTCACCAGAGTGAGCCTGAAACAAAATAGCTCCACCCCAGCTCTCTTGTAAATATTATCAAATGGCAGAAGATCGATAGTAGTTTTATCTGTTCTGCTGGTTTATGAGCTTTCTCTTCCCTGATCTGCACTTCAGAGCAGAAAACATATGGCTAACTCTCTTCCTGCCTTCCCTGGAATAGATTCTGGGATGGTGATGCTATTTTGAGACAGAAGCAGAAGGCCAGTTCCCATCCTCAGGCTGAACTTCATGATCCCAGGGTTGATCTGTGTGGTCAGAAAAGTATTTGCTTCTTGTGGGATGGGCGCATGGTGTTAATGACATTAAAAGCCCAGTTCTGATGACAAAAGTTAGCACATATATTTTCTATCTGACCTTAATTTCTGATTCAGTTCAAGGCACACTGGATTTGAATATCCTAGTGATCTGGCCTAAGGAGGGAAAAATAATTTTGAAAAACATTTTGCAGAATTTGCTAGAAAAAGAAGGGGTTTGGTTTTGTTTTTCACTTGCAGCGGTTTCACGGAGACTTTGTTCTGTGCCCTATGCTCCTATTTCTTCTGGGAACTGGGATCTTCCTGGAAGAGGCTGTCCATGGGGAAGGAGCGGGCACAATCATCGCTGTCCTGTGCAGTGGGGTGTCAGGTTGCTAGAAGTTGGAGCAGAGGCAGCTCAATTTCATTGCTCAAACCGCTTCTGCAAAGCATGGTTGTTTTTTTCTTGCTCAGCTCGCACAGCATTCAGAGGGAACACACGGTTCTGGTTGAAGGCTGTTGCCGAACTATCCCAAATTTCTGTTACGTTTAAGAATTTCTGTAGCCTCCTGTTAATTCTTATATGGCAAACGTGCTGCTTCCATCTCCTTTGGGGTTGAGGCAGACCTGGGTGATGTAATCTTGGCCTTGAATTTCAGCAGATGTTGAATTGCAAGAATATGACAGATAGTTAATAACAGTCTGAAAGGTGTTTCTGGAGATGGCAGTGCCTGCTGGAAACCTGGGGCTGCATGGGAAGAGCAGCTCTCTGGCAACGTGTCCCTTCCTCATTCTTCTGTCCAGTCTGAAATACGGGTCTCACCTTTGGTCAATATGCAAACCAACAGCTATGAGGTTCATCAAGATTATTCTCATTTCATGCAATAACTGTCTGTCTTCCTTTTCTTATCCAAAAACCTGAGGCTTAACGTATGATTGGTGTATGGATTTTCTGCTGTTATGGAGGCTGTAGAAGTTGGTGCAGTGGTTGTCAAGGGAGAGGCCATCCCTATTTTCTTCAGCCCTTCAGTACTTGCCCCATGATTTCAAAGCTTTACTGAAGCTCAGAGCATGTTTCTGCTAGTTTTTGTAGGGAATCTGCCTCACACCATCAACTGGCAGTCTGCAGGGCTGCCCTCATGGAGGAGGTGTGATGCTAGTGTGCCTAAGACCTGTGATTGAAGTGGGAAAGCAAGGTGAAGAGCTGGTGGTGTACCTACTTGCATGTCACTAGATTGAAAGTGCAGTTTCAACAGTGAATGTCCTTTCAGTGGTGAATCTGGTACCAAACCTACTTGAAAAACTTTGTGGCTGGCTGTTGGGTGCAGGTCTAAAGTTGTAACTAGTGCTGATGATTTGCTGTTGCTGTTGGTGATTGACATGGGGAGGTAAAATCATCTTGGAGCACCCATAGCTGTTGTTTCACTAAGAAGGCAAAGGCAGAAGTTGCAGACAAAACTTTGTGTTGAAGGTGTGTTGTAGTGTGTTTTTGGTGGCTAATGGGCCCAGCAGAGGCCTCTGCTAATCAGGGTCCTTTTCCCTTCCAGTATGGTATGCTATTATTGGCTCTGTTAATACAGGGTCCCTGCATTTCTGATGCTTTTTGATGTAGTTTCTGGCTTTGACTTTTTTTTTTCTTGTTTTGAAGAATACCTGTATAATACGGAATGATGAGTTGCTTCTTGTAGAATTGGGCCCATCCAAAGCAAGGCCAGCTTGCGCACCACATTTTGACATGTGAGATCAAGGAACTAGAGAGTTTCTGAGGGATTCTAAGTTTCCAAGGGAGATCAAGGGAATGGAGGGTTTCTGTCTAGAGCCCTGCTCAGCTCAGGCTCCAGTCTCAATAGGCCTCTGTGGATCTGTTGAGTGTGTAGCTGTAGGAGGGAGGGAAAAGGGCTGGGCATGGCAATAAATGCTTTCACAGACCCCCTCCCTGCCCAGAGAAACCTTTTTTCTTTATTATAATTAGAAGTAATAATAATTAGAAGTTTTTGTTTTGGTTTGTTTTTTTATTCAAAAGCTACTTTTTTTAAAAAAAAAAGCTATTGGTGTGTTGAAGATCTAAATTGTCCCCATCTTCAGCTTATTAGTGAAATTTAGCTTCTTACAAAACAGTAGGATGTGTTATTCATACAGTATGATGCCATCCTCTGTACACTTCTGAAGTTGTTCACAGGACCTCGACATTCAGAATTCGTTGTGTTTAACCCTTTTTAAAGTGGCAGTATGGCAATTGCCATACTGGGTGGTAGGGGAAGTGGAACAGTAAGGGCCAGAAATTTGACTATCATTATAGAGAATTAGTTGCAAATTTAATAGAGATTTGGGAATCATGGGTTGCTGTTACCACCTCTAATTGTTCGATAAGGTTGCTTTGGAGAGGAGCATGGGGGGAAAAATTTAATAGAAGGAGCTTGACTGCTGCAAGACAGCAACTAAATGCATCCCAACAGCAACCTGGCTACACTCTGAGACTTTATACTCAATATTACTTTCTGGGAAAGGGTGTGAAGCTTGGCTTGCCATAACTTTGTTTCTATTCCTCCAGACCAGGGTGGACTTGATGGGGCTCAACCAGGTAGGTAGATTTTTTGTGGCATTAACATTTGGTACCGTAGATCATGGTATTCCTTTAGCATGACCATGGCCTGTAGCTGGACTGTCTCAGGGGAGCCCAAACTTTGCTCAGCCTTCTTAGGCTGCACTGGCAACTTTTCAGGAGTCCAAAGGCTGCACAAAATTGTCAACTGAGGGCTGCACCTCTGCTTCAGGCACAGCGAAATCATCTGAGCCAAATTTGGCATGTGGGCTTTACTTTGGGCACTTTGGGGCTCTTGGGTCTCAGTGTAAATCCCATTCTTCTTCTGTCATGGTGGTGGCCTGTTTGGACCAGTTCAGTTTGACCTCTTCTTTACCTTATTGTTATGTGTGCTTTGGAAGCTCATCCTAGGATTGCTTTCTGTTCCTTCATAGGATCTGCTGTTGTGCTCACATTCTAAGCAGCTGGCAAGTGCTTAGCTGGATTCTTCAGCTGAAAGCAGCTTTTATCTATTTCTTCTCCATTTGTCTGCAGATTTGTTGTGTTTTGGTAACTTGTTCCTCATTCTAGCTTGAAGCTGTGTTAGAGTGCTCTGCGCTTGCTGAGCATTTATTTGTTAATGCTCTCTGGACTTCAGGCCTAAACCTTAAGAGTTTGTCTGCTGGTGCTTTCGCCCTTCTCAGGGTAGTTGAAAACTTCTTTTGGTGTGAAATTCTTTCTGCTGTTTCTGAACAGCAGGCCGAGATCTTTACATGGTTCATGGAAATGCTGATCCTCACTACCTCATTACATGGCCTTTCTCCCGTATTTGTCATGTTCTCAGGCATCCTCCTATTTTGCATTCTTTAATTTGACCTCCAAGTATATTTTGTATCAGTTAGAGCTGTAGTCACTTGGTAAAGCTTTATGACTCTGGCAGTGTCTGGATATTGGGAATACCTAGGTGAAAGATGTCATTTATTAAAACACTTCTGCCTTGAGCTCCTCCTTTTCCTTAAGGGCTAAATCCACTTTGGAATTCAGCAGTCAAATAAAATCTTCAGTACTTAAACACTGCCCAGCTGTGTCATAAGCTTTGCAGGAACTTGAAATTACATTGGAGAGTTTTTTTACTGACAGTGGTTCTAATAAACATCCTAAGCTTTGTGAAACTTGTGCAGTAATGTTTCACGATTATGTAGCAATGTCCTCTCCTTGACCGTGAACTCTGTTATCTTTGCTGGTTTACCAAAACACTAGCATTTAGTGGCAAGTTTTACCCTTCTGCATTCTCTCAGCATCAAAGTACCAGGATATTCCTGTTTGAATTTTTCATTGAGGTGGGTCCTCAGCTGAGTGTACCTAGTAAAAGTAGGAATGAGTAGGGTCCCTGGGCTGCAGAGAGTGGTATGACAGGCTCCAATCACAGCACAAAGGCTAATGAATATATTTCAGGACAAATACCTAGAAATACATAGCAGGGTTTGCAAGTCCAGCATTTATTTTCCATATTGTCTGTATGGATTCATTTAATAGAGAATCCTGTCTCAGGACAGTACTGCTACCTCAGAATGAATTTCTGCTCTGGTATGTTTGTATTGCTGCAGGTTTCAGCCTAAGACGTTAGCTTAAGTATTTAAACTTCTGCCCTTTTAGAAGTCTGGTCATGCACTAATGGCTTGGAACCACAGCATTGATGTCTCTTACTGCTTTTCTCAGAAGTGTGCTGGAAATGCTGATCTTTGGGTGAGAGGAAAAAATGAGTTTTGGCCTTAAAAGCACCATGACAGTGTTCAGGAGAATTAGCATGTCCATCAGTGCTACAAGTTAATAGCTCTTTAGATGAGTAGTTGTCTTGCCTGGAGAAGCTTTGCATATTGGCTACTGTAGAAATATATATATGAATTACATCCTATAGGGAGGTAGTTTAATTCCCATTCAGACTGAAAATATTTTCAAGTATGAACGTAGTCACAAAGGTATGCACTTTCTTGGGGTGGTCTGTGAGTACTGATGGTATGCAGTTGCATCTTTGTCTTGTTTTTAACTATTGAGCATTCCTCATCTGGGAGAGGTAGGAGACAACCTGAGAAGTTGAGTGATTACTTCATGGCCTATAGCTGTGTTCAGTGGAAACTATAACTATTTGCAGTTGCAAACAAGAAATGAGACCCTAGATATATAGGATACTAAGCTTCCAAAGAGGAAGCAAACAGTACAAGGGATGGAACATCTGGGAAAGATCAAACAAGAGAAGATTCTGTTTGGTTGGAGGCAGAGAGGCCACCTGCAGGTAGTTTCCACTGACAGCCAAGAATGCATGGAATGGTCTTAAATTTATTATATATTTTTTAAATAAGTTGGAACAACTGATTGATCATCTTTGATGCTGAATTTTGAATTTTGTTATGTCTGGAGAAACCAGAGTGATCTGATAGGTGTCAGATAGAAACAAGATCGGCAGTTGGTTGTTTTGAAAGTGTCTGTGTAACAGGCTGAACTCAGTGTGATGAAACTGGGGTGAATCCCACAACTCGATAATGGGCATGCTGGTTCCTGTGTAGGTCTTGTGCATAAATTCATTCTGATTTGGGAGGCAAAGTGGACCACTCCTTTTTCAGTCATCCAGGGGACTATAGGTTTTCTGTTGGTGTACTTGGCCCTGGAAATTGTCCAGGGGAAACATGCCATCTCCCCTTTGGCAGAATTGTGGCTTGTCCATTCTTTCTTTACCAGCAATCCCAGACCTTTTCACTAATGTTGTATAAAGAATGAGATTCTAGACTTTGCATAGGCCCTGCCATAGGCTTTCATGTCATTCCAGAGGGAGGTGTTTTAAGTGGTGTTTAAGCTATGTGGTTCTTGATTTGTGACTTGTCATGCCTGAAAATCAGTGCCCAGGGACCTGAGCTGAGGGTGTGGCCCCCACAACATTACATGAACATGGTGCTGTACCACAGTTCTTCACAACCAAGGCCTGCCTTGATCAAGATTGCTGGCTCTCAGACCATTCACTCTGGTGTGAAACGCAGCCTCTTAGTTAACTGAAGACACCACCTCTTCTGACTTCGGCGCAGAACTATGGTCTGCAAATTCTGTAGTCCTTCTGACCATTCTCTTTCATCACTACAAAACTCAACAGATTCTCAGATGCTGGCATCTTCTTGCTGCTCTGTGCAGGCAGGACTCTTTGTCTTCCAGGTGGAGACACAAGTGGCTCAAGACCACTGGGAGGAGTCACTATATGCTGTATTTCCTACACCTCTGTTTTATAGACAGCTTGTGCATTAGACCCAGCCCTAAAGCTCATAGCAAGCTACCAAGAAACTCTGGGCTAGGCAGAGAGTGGGCTACCATGGGACATGCAATGTGATGTTGGTCTTGTGGCCTGGCTGTGACTGTATCTGGTTGTTCCAGATAAGCCTTGCATCACTCTCTCCTAGTCCTGCATTCTGGGTCATGCGTCCTCCCTAATTGCCCCATACCTCTGCATGTGTATGTCAATGTGATGGCCTATGCCACCCCTTTTCCTGGTCCATACCTAGTGCTGCCTCCATGTCCCTAGCTTCTGTAGAGGGTCTGGCTTGTGCGCATCAGTAAATTCTGTCCCTTGTGTTGTCTGGTGAGTGACTTGAAAATGGAACTTGCACAGGAAAAATCTAAGTGAACAAGTAGCAAGAGAATCTGTTCTTCTGCCCAGAAATGGGGATAAAAGAGAGTTTAGTGGCATCTTCGTGTTACAGCTGATGTACGCGAGTGCTCTGGCTGCCATTTGCAGCACCAAGTGGCCATCTGTTACTAATAGGCGATGTTCCCAGAAACCATTCCTGTTTGCCATTCCAGGTTTCAGTTTGAGATCTTGGTTACTGCAAGGCAGGTGTGACCAAGTGGTAGTTGAGGGCCAGAGCCCATGAAAAGGTGAGAAAATGGTTGCATGATCTGAATATTGTAAATCAGTGGAGGAAAACGGATATATTTCCAGAGGAATGGTGTGTTGCAGGACTGACCTGCAGAAGTAGCAATCCTTACTGCTTTTCTGTGCTGTGGCCTGTATGAGATTTTTGTGCTGTAGGGGTGAAAGGAGGGTGTTGTTGACTATAACCTCAGCAGCCCCTTCCACTCTCCCTGCTCCTTCTGTCTGACAAGAAACCATGGCTCCTGGAACAGGGTGAGTAGCAAGAAAGACGTGAAGACTTTAACTGTTCGCACTAAAGGAACCATTTAATCTCCACTGCTGCTAAAAATCAAGTCATCCTTATGGAAATGGATTGAGAGTCATGGCTGGGAGAGAAGCAGACTTTCCCTCGAACTCTGTGTCCAAAAAATTTGTGACCTGGTTCTTACTTGGCAAAATCTCTCAATTGCTCTAGCATGTCTGCTAAGCTTGTCCATGCTCATCTGCTCGGGTTTTGTTCATGGGGCTGAAATCTCTGCTGGCAGAAGTCCACTGACACATGTTGATTTGCTTTGGGGAAAACTTGGCTTCTTGTCTCTGAAGCCTCAAGAGGTGACTGGGAGTGTCCTCCCCGAGATGAGAGTGCTTGACGGGATATTTGACACCAGTGGGATGGGGACTGCTTTCTGCTGGGTTTCTACATAGAACGCTTTGTTGCGCTGCATCTGTCAGCTCCTTCCAGCTCAGATTGGAAAAATATCTCTGGATGGAAAATCTAGGAAGCAGTGAACAGCTCTTTCTGCAATCCCCCTGGAGAATCCAGCAGTCCTCCTTTGTCCATCTTTAGAAGAGGCTTATGGTGATACTTCTCATCTCTGGGATGTGGTTGGGTCTGCCCTATTTCTAGAAATGTCTTGGTTTCCAGGCTATGAAAGGGCTTTGTTTTGTGGGCGGGGCCAAGCTTCGGGTGAAGCAAGAAGCAAATGCATCAGAACACAAGCAGTTTAGCCTGGGACTGTGTGCAGGATGGACAGAGTAGTTATTGTGCCCGTGTGAGGCAGTTCTCCCTGTGGGGCCTTGGGAATACATGCATTAGGTGCGGTGCTCAGGGGCAACATTGCAGGAGTAATGCTCTGATCCCTATGCTCTGGACTTGAGGCCTCCATCCCTATGTGCCCTGAGGTATCCTGGCTTCCAGTCCTTCCTCCTCTTTCAGGGCTGGAGCATGAACTCTGCTCTCCATTTGCATTGTTAGCTTGCCAGGCCCCCAGTGTTCAGGACTGTTGTTTCCATAGTAGGTCTGCGGTAACTGATGAAAATCAAGTTTAGCTTTGCTGTGGCAATCCAGACTTCTGCCTCGTTAGAGCAGTTTTCCATTCTCTGTTTATCCATTGCTGCCAAGACCACAAAGTTGTTCTTAAACTCCCTGTAATTTCTGGCATTTCATCTACAGGTGATGACAAATATGGAAGGAAAGTAATTGTGTTCAGTGCCTGCCGGATGCCCCCAAGTCATCAACTTGATCACGTGAAGCTCCTGGGGTGAGTAGTGTGTTAGGAGGCTGTTGTTAGCTTCTTAAGCCTGACAGAATCCCCAGGTGCTGGATTCCTGGGGCAAGATCTTACCTGTAGTAGCTTCTTTACCTGGACTTGTCCTCCCAAAGTGCTTACCTCCATTGTTGGGGATGCAAATCCTCTGTTATGGCACACAAAAATGAGACGCAAGAGGAGAAAGAGCCTCTCAGCGACATAGCGTGAAGTGAGTTCAGCAGTTGTCTCTTCTCAGGTACCTGAAATTCACACTGGACCAGTATGTGGAGAGTGATTACACACTGGTGTACCTGCACCATGGCCTCACCAGTGAAAATAAGCCATCCCTGAGCTGGCTGCGGGATGCCTATAGGGAATTTGATCGCAAGTAAGTAAGACTGCAAGTAAGGGTAAATAACATGCTGTTCTGTAGCCTAACATAGAAGATCTTCCCCAGGCCCTCCATGTAGCTTGGTCATCATAATTTACTATCACTTATTTCTGCTGCTTATGGAGGTGGGTTGTTTCTTAATGCAAGTTGAGTAATGGGATAAACAGCTCCTTCTGTAGTTACATACTTTAGGCCAACAGGCAAATGGCAAAATCAGGACCCAGTGTGTCAGCCCCATGGTATAATTTCTGTTTCCCAGTGAGTCTGCTCATGTGGTGAATCTCTGAGTAGGGTAGAGTATGCTCTTAGGCTGCTGAGTGGCCTGACATAGCTACGAAGTACACAAGAGCAGAGGCTGTGGGTGCTGGGGAGTGGTAAGGCTCAGTGCAAAAGGAACCCAGAGTACCTTAATCTTGTAGAAAGGTTGGTTCCTCTGCTTAAAGTACAGCTCATCCTTACTTGGCTTCTCTTGGCAGGTACAAGAAGAACATCAAAGCTTTGTATATTGTGCACCCAACCATGTTCATCAAGACCCTGTTGATTCTCTTCAAGCCACTAATCAGGTAGGGAGCACTATAGGAGGCTCACCCACATCCCCACCCTGCAGAGGAATAATTCTCAGTGGGGCACAAGATGAGCCCAGGCTGCCAAGCCTACCCTGGAGTCTCTCACCCTATGCTATCTCGTCTTGTTTCTGAGGTCAGAAATATTCAGACACAGGAAGTACTGCTTTGTGAACCTACAGAGTTTGCAGCTCTGTGCTGCTGCCTTTCTATCCAGCCAAGTAGAAGTGTGGCAGGCTCTCCTAACAATGAAAAAGGAACTGAGAGCATCAGTCTAAATTTAATTCATCATGTTGATGCTGAAATCCTAACTCTACAAAATAATGGAAACCAAAACTTTCTCCAGCATGCTGCTGAAATTAGGAAGGAGAAAAACAGCATTTTAGGAAGCCTGCTGCTTCTAGGGCTTCTGATGTGACTTGGAACCTCTTGACATCTACCAGTAAAATATATGGAGTTGGAGAACTCCATGGGTGACGTCTCTGCTCCTCAGCCATACCTGCCCCTTTGCCCCACTAATGTCTCTTTCAGACCCCTGCTACTCTGACCTGTAAGAAGTCTGTTCTGATACTGGTTTTCCTCATTTCTCACGTACCTACTTTTCTCTTGCTTTTCAGCTTTAAGTTTGGACGCAAGATTTTTTATGTGAACTTCCTTAGTGAGCTGGAGGAGTATGTGAAGCTGGAACAGTTGGGGATCCCAAGCCAAGTGCTGAAGTGAGAATACTGCCTGTCTCCCACTTGCTTAGGGCTCTTTGAGAGGGGATTTTTCTGGAGGATTAGCAAGGGGAGGAAGAGATTATTCCACTTAGGCAGTGGTTTTGGATGGATTGGTGACAAATGGTCTTAAAGACTGTTGTTTCTCTCTGTGCTCCTTCCTGTCCTTGGCCCTGCTGCCCAGTTCTGTCCTTGAATTAAAAATCATCCTCCAGTGGAGCATCCATCCTGCCTCTCCCACTCAACCCACCCTTAACACTGACCTGGAGCTCAGGGTGCATAACTCCTGCATCTGGGCACCGCTTTACTCTCTTTGCACAGTTCAGCTTGTCTCTGGTGCTTCCCAAAACTGCCACAATCTCAGTCCTGCCAGGTGATTCCCTGCCTCTCACACACATGCAACTGTCTCATCAGAAGCAGTTCTTGTCGTGGCTTCCTACCTGTGCTGTCGTTCATCCTCAGCTACTCCAGCTTCTGATTCCAGATACATAGCCCTTTCTCTCTGCTTTCTTTTTTTTTTTTTTTTTTCCTGGCAGATGTTTGTTCTTATTGTCCCTGTGCTCCAGAGATGCCTCTCCTGTGTTTGCATAGGTAGAATCAACCATGCTAAACTGGAGCTGTTACCAGTGGGTGTGCAGTGGGTCACATGCAGTCCTGGGTTCATGCCCTTTCTGGGACGTGGAGTAGCTTTTTACTAGCTTTTTACTAGTCTGTTTTGCAACAGATACGATGAATATCTGAGATCCCTGCAGAAACCTTCACAAGTTCCCCAGAAGCCAACACCCCCGCGCCCACCACTGCCAAACCAGCAGTTTGGAGTCTCTCTCCAGCAGTGAGTATCTCTGGATTGTGTTGCTTTCACCCTCACTTGCTTGATATGAGGTCACTGTATTTATAACTGAACAGCTACAAAAGTGGCTGTAAAATTTTCTTGCAGTTCAGACTTCCTGCAAAGCTTTAATCATTCTTCTGAGGAACGCTGTGCTCATGTCCAAATCCTGACTGACTCAGTTCAGTTCCACCCACTTGATTCCCTAGCTAGACTGTATCTGAGGATGAGATTGTTTTTGCATCTAAGGGTCACCAAGGGAGGAGTGAAATAAGGGCGATGGAAGCAGCTTTATGCCACTAGAAATTTCCTTTAAGTAAAGGAGATTTGTATGAGGCTGGAGGAGGTATCTTTAGGGATATGCATTTTGATTGAGCAGTGCTGCAAATCTGTTTCTTTTATTTTTTCCATATCATAAATTCTATTCTAAAAGCACTTCTGTTCACCCTTGTACTGATTCCCACCCTCCATTCCTGCACGGTGACACAGGCAAGCACAGACACTGGCGAGGGCTAGTGATACTGGCTAAGTGTGGAAAGTATTTTTAACCTGGAGTGTGGATTTTTATTTTTTTATTTTTTTGTCTCCCTGGGGAATGAGGAGGAGCCAGTACTGAGTGGCCAGACCAATCCTCTGAAGCAATCTGGGAACACATTCCTCAGCTTCAACAGATTTTCAAGTGTAACCCCCATGGTGCTGTGTGCCTTAGATTGTTAGTAGCCTGAGGGGATTGAACAGCTCCCTGATATCAAATGGTATAGATAATGGAAGGTGAGGGTGACAACAAACACCTTGGCATCACTAGGTCTTCTCTGACAGCTGTTGAGTTGATATATGCTCTGTTACAGGAGTGGAGTGGGTAAACTTATCCCATAATTTCTCTTGTGTGTCAGCTTTGTGCCCTTGCTCCTGTGGGGAGGGAAAAAGGAAGATTAACCCCTTTCCACCTGATTGATAACTAGCAACCTAACCTTCTGGGACCCCCTTTGCCCTGGCATCTACAGGCTATGATTTTTATGGAAGATAGAGAACTATTCCCATGGTGTGGTAATGATCAAGTGCTTCAGCAAATGCTGTAGCATGACGGAAGAAGAGGAGAGAAAGCTGGAATAATGGCTGAACCAGAGGCTAGGATGACAAGGTTCCATGTGGTAGAGCTTGTGTGGGCAACTTCCAGACTCAGGGGCTGCATGCAGGGCAGGGAGGCCCACTCATTTGTAACCTTTTGTCTCTTCTACAGTCTCAGGGAGAAGAGCCCTGATCAGTCGCCTATTCCTCTGGTGATCAGAGACACCATCACTCATTTGCAGGAGCATGGTAAGTGTTCAGGGAAGGTGCAGCCCCTCTTAATTCCTTGTCAGTGACCTTTCCTCCACCCAGGTTCCCATCTGGTGTGTGGTAAGATGAATCACAGAATATTTTAGGCTGGAAGGGACCTCTAGAGGTCATCTGGTCAAACCTCCCTACACAAGTAGGGACAACTCTACCTAGGACAGGTTGCTCAGAGACCCATGAAGCCTGGCCTTGAAAGACTCTAGGTATGGGGCCTCCACCACCTCTATGGGCAGCCAGTGGTCTATCACCCTCGTATTAAAGAACTTTTTTCTAATATCCAGTCTAAACCTGTCCTTTCCCAACTTAAAACCATTGCTCCTTGTCCTATCATTACAAACCCTCTTGAATAAATCTTCCCCTGCCTTCATGTAGGCCTCCTTCAGGTACTGGAAGGTCACAATAAGGTCCCCCTGAAGCCTTCTCTTCTCCAGGCTGAACAGCCCCAACTCCCTCAGCCTGTCTTCATAGGAGAAGTGCTCCATTGCCCTGATCATCTTTGTGACCCTCCTCTGGACATGCTCCCGTAGGTCTACACCCTTCTTGTGCTGGGGGCTTCAGAGCTGGACGCAGTACTCCAGGTGAGGTCTCACCAGGGCAGAGTAGAGGGGCAGAATCACCTCTTTTGATCAGCTGGCCACAGTTCTTTTGGTGCAGCCCAGGATGTGATTGGCCTTCTGGGCTGCAATTGCACATTGGTGGTTCATATCCAGTTTTTCATCCACTAGCACTCCCAAGTCCCTTTCCACAGTACTGCTCTCTAGTATATCCTCTCCCAGCCTATACTCATAATGTTGGTTACCCTTGGCCATGTTGAACCTCATAAGGTTCATCTGGGCCCACCTCTCCAGCCTATCCATATGGTTGGCATCCCGTCCCTCTGGCATATCAGCTGCACCCCCCAGCTTGGTATTATCCACAAACTTGCTGAGGGTGCACTCAGTGTCGTTGTCAATATCATTAATGAAGATATAAACAACACTGGTCCCAGCACAGACCCCCGAGGGACACCACTCATCACCTTCCTCCATCTGGACATCGAGCCACTGACCATCACTCTCTGGATGCGACCATCTAGCTAGTTCTTTATCCACTGAACAGTCCACCCATCCAACCCATGATTCTCCAACTTAGAGATAAGGATGTTGTGGGGGACCGTGTCAAAGGTCTTGCAGGAGTCCAGATAAATGACATCCACAAGTCTACCCTTGTTGACTGATGCAGTCACTTCATTGTAGAAGGTCACTAGGTTGGTCAGGCAGAACTTGCCCATGGTAAATCCATGCTGACCACCTAGGATTACCTCCCTGTTCTACATATGTCTGAGGATTCCTCCATGAAGAACAGCAGTCTACTATAAAGTGTAAAGGCCTGAGCTAGGTGAGTTAGGCCTCAGGAGACCTTGTGCAGGAGATGTCATTCCTCCAGTCATCCATACTCCCACTTGTATAGGAGTAGGAAATGCTCTGTGTATTCTTTACCTGGTAGTGGAAGCAGAAAGAATTGCCCTGCTCTACAAAAAGGACTTGCTGATGTCTGTCTGAACATCCCACAGTGTGCGTTTATGGTTGTTAAGAACAGCACTTTTAGAGACTCTCACATGGCTGATCTTCTTTATCTGCTCTCACTTCACAGCTCTTACTACAGAGGGGATTTTCCGGAGATCAGCAAACACCCAGGTCGTCAGGGAAGTCCAGCAAAAATACAACATGGGTAAGTGGCCAAACTCAGGAGAGCCTCTCTCATTCCCTGACTCCTATTGTCCAACTGGAACTGTGTTGGACCTAGTCCATTGTGGCTCCTCTCCTCTGATAGGCCTCTACGTGAGTCCCCATCAGGGTATGACCTGAGTTGCAAAGGAGAAGCATCTGGTACTTCTGCCATGTGGAAAGCATGTTCCTTTCCACTCACATTCACCTCACTGCCTTTTTTGTTTGTGAAAATTTCCATTTTTCTTGGGGTGGGGCGTACCAAATGAATTAGTTACAATGGAGGGATTGAGGATGCCCCGGAAGAAAGAAACTTGGTCATCTGTTTCATTTGATGACCTCTGAAGAAGTAGTGCTGGATTCAGCAGTGCTTTCTTTGCATGTGCTTTTGGGACACATTTTTCCGTGTTGCTAGATGTGCTGCTTCAGTACCCTCTCAGTGCTCTTTAAAACGCTGCTTCCCTAGTTCTGGGCTCTGGCCACCATGTCCCATTCTTTGTCTGGAGGAGGTCCTACTTTGGCCAGTGAGCACTACTCTGCTCTACTTTCTCAGGTGTGCCTGTAGATTTCCAGCAGTATGAAGATGTCCACCTCCCTGCTGTGATTCTCAAGACATTCTTGAGGGAGCTACCTGAGCCCCTGCTCACTTTCGGCCTCTACAGCCACGTTGTCAGCTTCCAGAGTGAGTTGTGACAAGAGTGTACTACTCCCTGAATGTCGCGCTGGCCAGAGGCAAAGATATCTTTGGGGGTGAGGGGCAGTCCTGCATGGGATACCCTGTGGCTGCATACAGGGCTTTCATCAGGGTGGGTGCTGAGGATTCCTCGTGGACTTGCTTGTCCTGTCTATCTTGATTTTTAGGCGTCGATGAGGTAGATCGCGTGGATGTTGTTCGCAAAACACTCCAGACTCTGCCAGAGGAAAACTACCAAGTGCTCCGTTTACTGACAGCCTTTCTGGTGCAGGTGAGCAGCTCCAAAATGGGCAGTCATGTTCTAGTTCAGCTGCCAGTGTGGTGTGCTGCATCTCTGTTTCAACTTCCCGCTCTCTCTTTTTCCTTTGAGAGGAAATGAGCCTCAGGCTAGGAAATTGCTGTTCTTTACCTTATGTTCTTACTATACAGAGATCAAGGATGATAATGATGAACCAGCTAAGCAGTTGCTTCTCATAATGCTGAGAGGTGCAGGCAGGCATTCAGCCTGTGTAGCCTGTAACAGGGAGGCTGAAAACTCCCCAGGATAGAGGTACAGCTGCAAAATATCTCAGTAGAAGATTAGTCTAGAAGAAGGGTCTCAGATCCACCCTACAGAGCTTTTTATTGCCACTGCAAGGCTATCTTGCAAGAGGGAAGATCATCTTGTTGTAAGTGATGACCTGGAATATAAAGGTAGTGGCTTACAGTGCTCTTGGTCCTGTTGTTCGGATATGGCCTGGTGGTTAAGCTGTAGTGGTAAATGGCAAGATACTGCTCCTCACTTCCTGATGCTGGATGTTACGTGTGTTTCCCTCAGCCATCTTGTGGAATTGGGCTTTCAGCTTCTTTCCTCCTGTTTGCCCTTGGGAGTCTGTCAGCTCTGGCCCGGGGGAGGGAAGAGGGCAGCCGCTCTGCTGTTCCTTAGGATTCATGATGGTCTCTTTCCTTCCCACATAGGTTTCTGCGCACAGTGACAGGAACAAGATGACAAACACCAACCTGGCAGTTGTGTTTGGCCCAAATCTGCTGTGGGCCAAAGATGTAGCCATCACTCTAAAAGCCATCAACCCGATCAATACCTTTACCAAGTTCCTGCTGGACCACCAGAAGGAGCTTTTTGAGGATGTGGAGGCCTGAATCTAGGCCAGCCCACACCAGCACACTGTGCCCACCTTCCCACCTTCTTTCCCACTTTGTCTTGGAGCTGTGATCAAGCTGTCTCCAGTACAAAGGGACCATTGATCCTCTGGTGATGAGCAGAGCGAGAGCTGTGGAGATGGTGGAGCAAGTGTGTAAGTGAGCAGACCTGCTGCTCCAGATGGTGAGGAGAGCTGGTCTCCCAACTACTGCAAGTGAAGTCCTAACCTGCCTGTCTGTGCAGCTCCTCCAGGGCTCATCACCAGTCTCCTGCCCTTTCAGATGACCCACCTTCATTTCCTCCTTCCCTCACGTGCAACTTTTCTTCTCTCCTAGGCCATTCTTCAGCAAAGATTTTTTTTGTTTAAAACCCAGTAGCCCCAGGTCACCCTCTTGTCTCAGCTGGGCTGTCTGGGCTAGGGCAGACTTGCTGGGTTTTGTGACAGAGATGTTCTTGTTGTAAGTACCATCTCTCAGCACTGAGCGTGCATCCTGTATTTCTCCAGAGGCACCTAAAGTGGGGAAGGGAGCCAGGCAGCCCTTGGGCTTCAGGTAGCAGCGTGTCCTGCACTTGAAAACACCGCTGTAGTCTCCACACTTTTGGCAGACGAGTGAAGGACAGGCTCAGAGCACATGGGCTGTATTGGCTATCAGACTCCAAGGAAGCTGAATTTAGCCCAAACTAAGTGGGGTCACCCACTCTAGATAGTATTCAGTGTTTGCTGGGGCGTAGTGGGTGAGGTGCCTCCCGTAGTTACCCAGCTCAGGCATGTTTGTGCCTCCAGCAGCATTTTCAGCCTGGCTGGGAAGGTTCATGCCTGGCCTGGCTGAGGTGGGGGGCTGGCTGGGGCCCTGTGACAGCCAGTGAGTCTGAGTAGCAGAGAGCAGGTGCTCTGGTGGCATTGAACTGCTGAATACTACAAGGATCACTGCCTTTCCCTGTGGCAGCAACACAAGGCTGCTTCTCCTCTGTCAGGCATATGTCTCTGTGCTGACTGGCCCAGACTGCCTTGGCTAGTTATCTTTTTGAGCAGAACTTTCCCCAGCACAGTGTAATGGAGAGCATGGCCTTGAAGGGAGGTCTGGGGACTGGGACTAACCCTCACCCTGGAGTGCACGAGCCCTGGATTATGAATTTCTGCCCAGGTGCTGAGCACTCATGTGCCAAAGCTGTGAGGGAACAGCTGTTGTAAGCCAAGGTCCTTTGCCCCATCTCCTCTTCAGTTCATACCTTCCTTCCATCCTACCATGGAAGCCTGGTCAGATGCATCCTGTATGCCTTGGGCATGGCTGGAGAGATTGAGTTGTTGGGTTGCAGTGTTCCTGTTAACTAAGCTAAAAGAGAACCTTAGCCTGGGCCCAGCAGGGTGTTAGGAGGGAGCTTCTAGCCTTACTTCACTGGTGTGTTAACAGCTTGTTCCCTTCATGCCTGGGACAGTCCTCCCTGCTGTATCTGGGCACAGGGACAAATCTTTTGGACCAAGCAGAACTTATTTTTAAAAAGCTACTGGATGCTAAATAGAATTTGCTTTTTCATAATATTTTAGCCTGCCTTTAAACACCAACCAAGGATTGGTGCCCCACTTGTAATCAAAATAAGTGACATCTGCTGCAGGAATTGCAGAGATTGCTCTTTTTGCTAAGTTCTGGAATGGAGATGGGTGCAAACATGGGCATCTCTGTGGGGCAAGGCATGCCCACGTGTGAGTGGGAATGGTGAGCAGGAAACAGCATTATTAAGACAGGAGTGAGAGATATTCTGGGAGAGGTCTGGGTCTGATTCCTTCTAGATACTGGGGGGGATTTGCCCTATGGAAGCTACAGGGCTGCTTAGTCTCCCTTTTCCAAGAGTAGGAGTCTTCCCTTTTTGGCCAGGATACGGATTTTTATCAGCCTGAACAATTCACAACAGTAATGTTTTGGAGGTAGAGGTACTCGGCTCCAATACACCTGTGGTGTCTGCTAGAGTAAGCAGGGCTGAAGTGCTATGAAGGAGTTATCTCTTGGAAAGGACATCATGGAGAGAGGTCTACTTGCCCCAGTGTTTTAAGAGGCAAGGCTTTCTGGTCAGCCTGGGAGGAGTGGAGGCTGGGGGAGCCCAGTGCAGCCTCTCTTACCCTGCAGACACCCCACTCTGTGTAGGCTTCAGACTTGGTGCTGTGACTGTCTGCAGCTGACACTGGTCTCGCTTACATCCCCTCAGAGGGAAGACAAGCCCAGCTAACTTCTCCTGGGACAAGCAAGCCCAAGACCAGCAACTTGGAACAGCAAGTGGGAGGGTGGCATGTCCTGCCCCTGCAGAGCAGCAAGGGCTGTTCCCTGCCCAGCAGCATGAAGAGTTGTGCTGGGGTAGTTCAGCTCCTCTCCAGGGGTAAAGATTGCTGCAAGTGGGTATGTTCTAGCTGGAGTTTGTTCGGTGGGTGCTTTTTTTGTTGTTAGTGAATTTTTGAAATAGTTTCATTATTTTTTTAGCAAAATGGAGACTGGTGCATCCCCTGCAGGCAGGGATAAAAACCTCCAGTTCAGTGCCTGCAGGGAGCAGTTTGGAAGCTGTTCAGGAAGCTGCTACAGCTCATGGTGGGAAAGTGCTTGAAAATCCTGGAAGGAACCCAGTGTAAATATAACCTTTCCTTTGCTGCTCCTCATGCTGGAGCTGCTGGGAGCCCTGGAGCAGGCACAGTAACCAGGGTTGCTTTTGCTTCTGCAGTCTGCTCTCCTGAATGCCTTGTATTGAAATATCCCTCCTGTGACTTGTGCAAGGAACTGGCCAGGGCCTACCTACAGCTTGCGCTGGGTGAGTGGCCACCAGGGCCTGCATCTGCTGAGCCCAGTGGGTTAAATTCCCTCTTCACCTGGTCAGCCTCCTCACACAGGCAGCGTGCTGGCTGGGCCAGGTTTCTCTTCCACATATAGATGGGGGTCAGTATCTGATTAGGGTGCTGGTCTTTGTCAGTTTTCTCCTTGTTGTAGAGCTGCCCAAGGGTCCCTTCCTTGGCTCATCTTTCAGGTCAGCTGTTTGCCATTGCTCCCTTTGGAGGTACTTGTTCCTTTTCAGCCCTCTGCTTTTTAGCATCTAGACCATTCGCCTCTGCTAAGCCTTCTGCTGTCTTAACGGCCTCATCGCTCCCTGGCTGAAAGTGTGTACTGACACCAGAGCTTTTGGATGGTGCAGGGAGCGGGCTGGGGCCATCTGGATGCCTTGTGGTAGTGTTTGCTAATTTGAGAGAGAGCTGAGGACCCTTTTGGTCCTTCATTTCCTCTTTTATGCCCAGGGGCTCCTGTGTAGAATTTTATGCTTTGCTTTTGTTGCTGGTGTTCCCTGCCTTCTTTTCTGTTGGTGTTCATCAGGTGCAGGGCTGGGGTTTTCACAGTTCACGTTGTTTATTTCCTCCTAATCTGCACCAATCTTATATTTCACAGTTTGCACTTTTTGTATTTCAATAAAAATAAAAATGTAATCCCAGATCGAGGTGTGTCTGTCCAGCGGAAGCAACTGTGGCACGTCTAGAAGAAACAGAAGTAAGGCTGGCTATGCTGCCAACCACAACCATGCAGAGAGGGAGGAAAGTGAGTATGAAATGCCTCCTATGGGAGTAACTGAGAAGTAGTACTACTTTTCAGGAGCCTTAGGCTGGAAACAGAATTCAAACGGGTGAAGCATTTCAAGTTTGGCTTTTTCCTGAACAGGGCTGGGCTTCCATGTTACCATCTCCCTGTCATGATGAGCAACCTGCCTCGGATTGCACTTTCCCAGAGGGGAACCCAGGCAGCTGCGCAGGTTGTGGTATCACCAGGTGTCAAGTGGAAGCAACCTGCAGGCTCCCCAGTTAGGTTTAGTGGGCTGAGTTTATCCTGCAGCCACGTGACACGTGCAGCACTGGCCTGCACCTTCTCATCTCAGTTTACAGGAATCGCTAACTCTGTGATGCACAATGTCTTCTGGTTAGATCGCTACCCTGCACACGGAGTTCACTGCCTTTTCCTAAAGACACTGTAATTTGCTGGCTACATCAGTAAGCTTTTTGGCCATTAAAAGGGCTCTTATATGCCAAGTGATTACTACAATAGTAACTCAAGTGGAGCAATAAGAGAACCCAGTGGTGGATGTGAGAATAGAGGCAGACTGGAGAGCACTGTAGCTAAAAGCATCACCAGCCTGAGGCCTGGCTACTGGCCTAGTAGCCTGGGTGATGTGTTAATGCTGATGTTAACATCTGCATTTCTAAACCTGTGTGCTGCTTTTCATTTTTTGCTACTCTATGCTGTCCAACTAAGGGCTTCCCACTGTTGCCAATTCTCCTTCCGTATGTTGATGTTACTCCATGTGACTTGTGACAAGCTGTCAGCCATACACCAGAAGGCAAAGGCATTTCTGGCATCTGTTCACAGGTAATACTCTGCATATGGGCAGAGTAGTCTGATTTATTAATTTACTTACCTGCTGTAACTTCCAGTACTTTAGAGTTGAAAGATTTGCTACTTATTTCTTTGGGGCTTTTTTATGTGGGTAGTGCTTTTGGCTTTAGTCTGTTTTTCCACCCCTTGGATGGTGGCAGTAGGTCCCCTCTCTAGGCTCAGTTGCAGTGAGCTGCCCCTGCTGAGGCTGGGTGGTGGCAGCATCTGCTCTGGCCTCAGAGGGGTCAGGAGGAGGTGGGTCCATCCCTGACAGTGTGCCGTACTTGACAGGGCGTACACTGTGCAGCCACACAGACGGCACTTAACAGTGTGAACACTGTTGCGACTGGATGTTTTTGTGCATAGCTGCCCAGTTATTTTGAAACCATTTATTTTCATAAATATGTAAAATAGGCTCAAAAAATGGATGATATTTGATTGTTCATGACCTTGGGTATTAATCATCCTTCTACAACTGTTTACTTTTTCACTTCTTTCCCAATGGTTTTTCAAATTTCTTGTCTTACTGGTGATGTGATGGAGGGTAGATACTGCAGGCCCTGTGATAAGGCCCAGATCCCACAGGACTGCTTACGTGAACGTGCCAGCAATTCCTCTCCCCACCCTGTGCTCATAAATGCACACGTATAATGTAGATAGATCAGTATCTCTAAGTTTGCAGTGGGATACACAGTTTACTGTGTTACCTCCAGAAGACAAGGAGAGATTGCTTTGAATAGTTACCCTTGTTCCTCATGCTGGGCTGTTCCCCCTCATAGAAGCTGCCAATATAGACAGTAATTTTTCCTTTTTTTTTTTTTCCCATTCCTGCCATTTTATCCCCTGACAATTCATTATAATAACCAGACACTCTTTACATTGCAGCATAAGTCAGCAGCTGTTACAACACACAGATCTTTACCATCTTGTCTTTCCTTCAAAGGGAAGGTGCTAACACCTTACATGGCATCGTGTGTTATACGGGGTTAACTTTAAGCAGTACTAGAATACAGCTGTTGGGTTGGGTTATGAGACAGGCATGAACTACATGTTGCAAGCTGTGTGCTCTTTCATCAGCAATTCTTGCTGCTGGGCTACGCCCACTGGTTCTTTCCACGTCTTACTCATCTCTTCTACCTCCTCTATCAGATCACAACATTCCCATGCTCCATTTAAGCGCATAGTAGCAAACAAGCACAAGGCAAATTCTGTTTGGTGGGGTTTTTTGGTTTTTCCTTTTCCCACCTCTTTCTTTTGGAGACAAGTTAGTACTTCAGCTGGGGTAAGTCATCCAGGTAATTAGGTTCTCCAACTCACTGGGGATGTCACCAGGGCCAACCACCCGTGACTGTCACCCACACCTGCATTTGGGACCAGCCACACACCCATTCTTATGCTTCTTCCAGGAGGGTGGTCTCACCAGGATCCCTGCTGACTACTCCCAACTGTAACATTACCCTCTCTGGTGGAAGCAGGAACCTGCTCCAGCCTGCACTCGCTGACAGGCAGCTCTCTCACCCTCCTG
Organism: Chloroceryle amazona; assembly: GCA_027560015.1. NCBI lineage: Eukaryota > Metazoa > Chordata > Aves > Coraciiformes > Cerylidae > Chloroceryle > Chloroceryle amazona. The sequence continues at coordinate 3,632 of JANHFX010013975.1, read as the reverse complement.
CTTCCTGAAGAAAGGTAGAAGCTGGGTCCTGTCAGTATGCATGGAGAAAAGCACAGACAATGTGTTGCTTACATAAAAGTTTTACTGGAAATTCTGTGAAGTACAGTGGAGACTATTTCCAAAACAATACAATTTAGGAGCCTTCACCCAAAGTATCTGTAAATCAGCAGCTACATACATACTGTCCTTAATACTAGAATCGAGCAGACAGCTGGTAAAATAAACAGCCTTCAGAACACAAGCTGTGGCAGGCCACAGCAGCAGCTGGATCTTTCCTGCATTTGTGCACTGGTCAGGGAACTCGAAGCCTAGATGTAGCAACTATGTGTTGAGACTAAGGAATGTCCAGAAAAGAGGCACATCAACTCATCCCTAGAGAATCTCTTTATTGCTGTGACCATCCATCTCAACACTAGCAGCTTATATAGGCAAATTTCCAGCCTTCTGAAGTAGAAAAAATCCCAAACCAATGTGCATGCTGCCTTAGGAGACATGGGAGCTGTAGCTTTTAGGAACTGCAACAACAACCGAGCACAAGTAGTTGGCTCAGGGGACCTTCTGGACAGGATTAAGAACAATGATGTGCCTTCTGCCACAACTCCACAGCTTGTCAGTGTGAACCAGCACTTTGCCCCATCATTGCTGCTTTGCAGCCTGGACTGTAGGACTTCCCCAAGCACAGCCAGCATGTTAACAGGTGACCACAGCCTGTCTGTGAGCTGTCTCCTACAACGTGGACCAAGTTCCTGAGCAGAGGTGAGCCAGCTGACCCATTCTTTCCTTGTGTTCCTGCACCCTCCTCCAACCCCTTCCACCTGTAAAACAAGGTGGCTCTGGTTGTGGGGATCAAATATTTGTAAAGCTCAGGTAACTTAGGCCCTCTTGTGAGCTCTTTAGCTTGGAAGATTAAATGTTTGTGCATCTTATTTTGCAAGAAGTAAGCAAGTGGTTAGCCACTAAGGAAATAAAAGATGGTTTGTCAGTACTAAGCCAACACAACCCCCCTTATGGAGAAAAGGAAAGGAAGGAAAAGAGCTGTTTAGGACAGTAGGAGGTCTTGCAGTTGCTCACTCCAGTTACATGAGGGAGGAGGGAAGAGAACCACAAGAAAACCTAAGTTATCTAAGTTACTGTTTAGTGTTGCTGTTTCTCCTCCCATCCTTGTGTCAGGCAAAAGGCAGCCAATGGCCCAATCAACCATTGAGCACTGACAGCCACTCACACTGTTGATAGCTGGATCATTACAAAAATATAATTTCAGCTAATCAAAAGCCAGATGATTAACAAGCACCATAAGCTCCCCCCAAATGTGCTTTTTCTAAAGAAGCTGCTTTCTGAATGGCTGGAAAACACCACAAATGCATCCATCGCCTATCAGAATACAGCTTTTTTCCAAGTCCCTGCCACTCCCCGCCACTCCCCTACACTGATGCCTGCATTCCATTCTATCAGTGGGCCCTGACTGGATGTAATGGACACATAGTCCCCAAACCAGAGTATTATATTAGGATAATCAAGTCTGTCTTAGAAAATAAATATCTTGGATATTCCCCTGCAAAGAGAGACCAGTCTCACTGGCCAGGGTTCCATGGCACACTTGCTGTCTGCAGTGATCCAGGGCAGAATGACCTGCACTACTACATGAAAACAGAACATCTTTTAAATATAGGGTTCTTTAAAAGCAATAAATATTTCTCGATTCTTAAGAGCATCTATTAACCATAAAGCAGGAGGGTTTGCAAGAGTTAGAGGAAAGAATCTTGGACTAAGACTCCTAATTACATAACCCTAAAGAAATAGGATTCCTAGTATGTACAGTTCCATTTCAGCAGCAGAGCCTATGAGTTCAGCATTGTCACAGCTGCTGTGTGCAGGCTTGCCTACGGTCAGCGATGGTAAACTCAGCACGGCCGAGCATCAGTACACTCTGGAAGGAAATGTGGAAAGCACTTCTGTAGTTTCATTCCTGCTTACCAGCCAGCGTAACAGGCAGCCCCACACAAAACCATTCTGGAGAGATTCACCTCCTTAGAAGCAGGAAAACAAAGGTGACTTGAATTAAACAGGTCCCAAAGCTGACATCTCTCCCTAGGCTCCAGGCACTCACGCTGAAGTCAGGATGAAATGCCCCGTTCTGCGGAATGATGTTCTGGACTTAAAGTTGTAGAATCTGCTGAACTCACAGACCCTGGAAACAAACCAAAGCTTTCTATGCTCTTGACAAGATCAGAGACTGTAGGAAAAAGTCAGTTAGTGAGAAGCTACACTTAAGAGAATTTACAGCACAGGACCTCTGGAGGAAGCATATAGCAACTTTTCACAAAGCCCCTCTGGACAGAACAGAGACTGAGAGGGAAAGAAGTTCCATACATTGGCGTTTGACTTCCTGTATCCCTGCTGAAGTCTTAAATTCAAAACTGACTGTGAGCATGGAAAGCGATCTGGAACTATGCGGTGGTGTACTTGAGGAAAATCAGCAGAAGAGCTGTACCTGCTGTTGAAGAGAGCAACCAAAGAAGGCTCACTTGATGGAAGGAGCTTGTCAAAGTGAGACAAAAGGCAGAGCAGGGATGATAGAAATATTTGTTGACATCATTCTCCAGGATGACTTGAGAAGGAAGAACTGCTGCAGTAAAACTGGAAAACAGCTTCACTGCAAGGTTTCTACAAAGGCATCAAACTCTTTGACGTTTTTCTCGTGGACTGCCAGCTTCTCTGGTAATGAGTCCTGAAAGGGTAAAGAAGGGTGGGCATCAAGCCTCATTCACAGCAGATAAAAGGAAGCTTTAAACACACACTCTAAGATACAAATTATGTTTCCGAGTTATGCAACCCCTCTCTGCTGCCTTGGGGTACCCTTCCCATGTGCACAGAATCAGGACTCCTCTCGCAGCATCCAGCAAGTGACCCTGAGAAGGGCACTCTGCCCAGATTGTATTTGTTCTGCAGGAACAGTAGGTGCACTGGGGCCTCACATTGCACAATTCCTGCCACCAGCTGTGGCACAATAACCTGCTCATATCCCTCCCTTCCCACAGTCACCTGCAGCTCAGCCACTGGCATTGATTTTCCCCATACTGGGGTTTCAGCTCTGTTCAGGCTGCAAGATCAGGCTTAGTTTGCCACTAAGTTTGATGTACGAGAGGTCAGGTTAGTTTTGGGGGTTTCAGTGACAGCTGTAGCAAGTATGTGGCAGCAGCTTTCAGCCTGAAGATAAACACACCAGTTTCAGAGGCTCTTGTGTGCTACAAACAAATCTGCATTTGTCTGGAACACATTAGTGAAGGACTCCCTCTGGGCAGGGCCTGTCTTTTGAGAAGCACAGGAAAGACGTGGGGCTGTTGGAGCAGGTCCAGAGAAGGGCCACAAAAATGATCAGTGGGCTGGAGCACCTCTCCTATGAAGAACAGCTGAGAGAGTTGGGGTTGTTCAGCCTGGAGAAGAGAAGGCTCCAGGGAGACCTTATTGTGGCCTCTCAGTACTTAAAGGGGCTACAAGAAAGGTGGGGACAGACTTTTTAGCAGGGCCTGCTGCAATAGGACAAGGGGTGATGCTTTTAAACTGAAAGAGGGGTGATTTTGACTGGAGAGAAGTAAAAAAATTTTTTACACCGAGGGTGGTGAAACCCTGGC
>JANHFX010013974.1:53766-76869 GCA_027560015.1 Chloroceryle amazona | reverse complement strand
TATATACTCTAATTTGGAGATATGCTTTATCCAAATATCCTTTTTTTCTGCTTGCTAAGTGCTCCTAAGTTACAAAAAGAAGGACATGAGAATATTTTTACAGCCTTGAAGATCTTTGCTGTCCTTAGTGAAACAGGGGATGGCTACAAAAATATAGATTTGAGCAAACTGTGGTTTCTCATAAGCACTTGTGTGAATACATGGAAACTCACAGTAATTAAACAGACTAATTAAACAGACTAATTGTGGGCGATGATGAACATAGATTTTCCTCTGTAGAGGGGTTGCTGTTTTGTGCTGTACTTGATGTATGCAGAGAGGTTAGATTCTAAAGTTTAGTGGCTGGCAATTACCACAAGTAAGACACTGGGAAATCCCAGGGTTTTGTTTTGTGTCAGTAAAGACACAAGGTAAGTCTGGTGACCAGTTCTGCAGTTTCTCATCCTGTTCATACCATGGAGAGTAAAATTAAACTTCACCTTTAGGGCAAGTGTAAAGGCAGTAGATGTGTAGACATAAGAAATGTTCAAGGTAGGGTCTAACCTCCAGGCTAAAAGATGCCAGTTCCCAGTTCTTGTGAATCCCTGATCTTCTGTTTCAAAAGTGGGTAGTACAATATTACAGGCTAAAAAGAGCAAAGGGCTTTAGAAGAAAGCAGGCTGTGGTGACAGGCAGGCCTGGGACCATTAGTATCCGCATCAATCTCACTTCTGCCGCTGGGCTGAAGTCACCTGGCCACGGCAGCCTTGCCCTCTGCACTGAGGCATTTGGATCCTCTGAGGTCTTCTCCTCTCCCTCACTTCTGTGTTCACACTCACAGTACTATGCACTTGGGTGGTCCAGTCACAAGGCTGAGAGTAAATGATGATTTTAATTGCATAGTGGCAGAGAATGTGTAAGATGGCTTGTGCAGCAGAGCTACTGTTTAGTGGAGAAGGACTTCTTTATAGGCTACTGAAGAGGTGAAATTCTAACCATGGAAATGTCAGAACAGGTAGGGTCTCTGTACTTCCGTATTCAGCAAGGTCACCATACTTCCAAAATATATTTTTAACTGTTCTGATAAAATTTTGATATTTTCTGCCTTTTTTTCTCAGAGAAAACTCTAGAAAATTATAAAGAATATTACTCTAAATGAAAAGCACAAGGCCATTCATGTATTTTAACAGAGACATTTTGAACTTTTGCTGAGATCTCTTGAAACACTCCCTATTTTCTGCACAAAAATGACCTTATTGACAATGTAAATTCTTCAGTTTGTAACTTTTCAATACCAAAGTGCTACTGCATCTGAGTTAAACAAAGAAGCAAAATCATATAAAAGAAAAAAAACAAAACCAAAAACTTGAAAAACAAATGGTTTTAAATAAGTCCAGCTGTTTTGCTGCCTGCAGCCAAGGATCTTTTTAATTTGAATTTTTAAAATTTTTTTAAACATCAAACACTGATCTGAAGTCCTGCTTTCAAATACTCTCTGAGTTGACCTGCAATTGTTTCACTTATTTAAGAGGTACATTAAATAATAATCAGCTAATTTGGAACACACACGTGTCAACATCAGCAGTTTGTAATTAATGAGTAGTACAACAACTGCATTCAGACCAAACCCTCAAATAAAATAGTGCCATAAACTTTACAGTGACATCTGATATGTTTGTGCTGTAACGATGGGCAACAATGACAACTCTGTATTAAACATGTTGTTAGTATAAGCCTTGCTTATTTGCTACAGGACAGAATATTGTATGCACCAGTTTTAAATACCCTTCCCCTTCCCTCAGAAAGTGGTGACAGAAGAACCCTTAAGGCCCCTTCTTTGCTAGCCTGCTTTCCAGATGAGCTTGTGTGATGTTCAGTTTGAGCTAATTTGTGATGGTTGAACTGATCTATTTTCCAGCACACTAGAACGTGGCTTTTGTACTGTGCTGAAATCTTGGCTCTGCTGATCTGGGAGCAAATCTTACACTGATTCCATTGGAGCCAGGACTTCACCCTTGCCATGCTAACTGAATGTTGATTTTCACTTCTGAAAGACTAGGAGGCCTCCACTAACTCTGTTAGGAAGCCCAGGCAAGCTTGGGAGCAGAATGGGACCATATGGGGATGTACTTAGTTAGGGAATATTGAGTGTGCCTTATGAAATAACGTACATCCTGATTACTGATCCTGAGGGTCACCAATGGTGATGAAGGAAAAGCGAGGAAGAAGTAGGGAGAGATGACTCCACTGGGTGGGAAGGCACAGAAACTCACTGGGATTTTGGTGCCTAAATCATTTCAGTGGGAGTTAGGCAACTAAATGCCTTTGAGGATCTGAGCCCAGTTAGCTGAGTAAAATGAGAGTGAGATAATTGTAAACATTATTTCTGTGTAATTAGGAGGTCACTTTACCCATCATTATTCCAGCTTTTTTCAATGTGATAAATTTGACTTTGGCTGCTACCAAAAAAAGGCAATTGCTGATCTTTTTCTAACATAGGCATATTTAAATAACAATAGTATCAACAAATAAGAAAAGTCTAAATATCAAGCATAAATATCAATGAACTCATCAAAATAGTACAGTAGTTGAAAATGACCCAAGGCTGTAGCCGTTGTATTAAAAAAAAAAAGTCCAAGAGAAAAAAGTTAAAATAACTTATTGAAAAAGGGGCTGATTCTTTCAGCTGACAAAGCAAGAAAGAAGCAAGCGTGATTAAAACAACAACGAAAAAAGAGCAAATTTTTTTTTTTTTCAATTTATAAGGTGCCAAGAGAAATAAAACAAATTAGATGCAAAGCAGGATGAGCTGCATCCTAAAAAAAACAACCAAACAAACAAAAAAAACCCCACCAAACAAACCCAAAACAAAACAACAAAACCCAGCAATAAAAAATTCCATATTCTTTGGAATACATAATGTGGTTAAAAAAAAAAAAAAAGGAAGAATGAAGTCCAACATATAAAACCTCTCATTCACAGCATTGCTAAAACAGAAGCGTTCACAGTTTCCCTCTGGGAATCTTCCTATACTTCCTTACAGTTAATATGTCCATAAGATGAAGTAAACTCACTAAGATTTTTTTTTTAGGTTTTAAGTCTTAAAAATAGAAGTTAATCAAAACTCTCTTTAGGGCTGTAGAGACCTTCAAGCCCAGGCATGTTAGAAAGCCACAGGCCTGGAAACAGACCGGGTACTTTTTTACCCACCCTTGCTACCTCTGGACCACCACCTGAGACGTCCTCCTTTCCAGAAGCACAGCACCCCGCAAAGGATGCTTTGCTGGAGCAATGTCGCTTTGCCAGGGGCTGGCTAATGCACGCCACCACTCCTGGGAGCGCTGACTTCTGGAGGGTTTGCTTCTCAAAGTGATGTATGAACATGGTAGGGCCCATAAGCAAGACAGGTGTTTATGGGATACCCGTGGGCACCAGGAAATGGAAAGGATGTTAGTCCTGGCCCATAACTACTTAAAATTCATTCAGTATGGTCGCCACACCGCTTCCTCTAGCCTCGCTGTGGTTGCCATGTTTGTAGGGGAGTTGCTGTGGCTCCCTTCTGCCTCGACCACGTCGCTTTGGTTGGGGAGGTTGGGGTTGAGGAGTGTTGATCCCGTGGAGGCGTTAGTGCAGGGTGGGTGGATGCGTGGTGGGGACCGGTCTCCCCCTGAGATCATGGAGAACTGATAGGAGCCGGCAGAGGTTCCGTAGTAGAGGTGGTAGGAGGGTGAGGTGGTCTGGAATGGGCTGCCCTGGGCCTGCGATGAGCCGGGGTAGGGAGGTGGGAGATAAGTGTGGTATCTCGTGGCTGTGGACATGGCAGACATACCAATTCCTATCCCTGAACTGACAGGCGTTGGTGTGTAGGTGAACGCTCCTGGGTAGTGCATCCGAGGATCGGAGATGGAGGGGAGCGCAGAGAAAGAGCGGTCAATTCCCACACGGGGGTCACTGAATGCAGTCAAGTCAGAAGCACCTGGGTGGTGAGAAAAGGAGAGAGAGAACTGTTGAGCTGGCAGAATGGAGGTTCACCTGTTTGAGGTGATAACCAACATCCAAACTCTGGTCTACGGTTAACCAAAGCTGACAGAAGAAAGCTATCCGTCACCTGCTCACTAGTGTAGTCATTATGATGCTTGTAGACCTGGATGTTTTGGATTAATTTCAGTAAAGCAGTAATTAAAGAGGAGTGCCAAGCTCTCAACCTGCTTTGTATGTGGATGTGTTCACTCTTAGAGACAGCACATGCAATTATTTACACTCCAGAGTGTCCTTACTTGCAACAGGTGGGTGAGGAAGAAGGACACAGATCTCAAGCTCCTTGACCAGCATCACCAGACTCACCAGTAACACCGGTGGGCCAAAAATACAATTTGTCCAGCTTCTGCATAGTCTCTCCTTGCACCTAGTTTTATCTGCTGACTCAAACAGAAAGTTCCATGAAGCAGAGATTGTCCTTTGGGTAGAGGAACGTGCCCAGGTGGGGTTTACACACACAGGCTCAGCCCAGCTCTCAGCATTTAAAAGCACAGTTTCCCATTGACTTTCAACACTATCAAAGACAAGATAAATCAGGTTCACTTAAGGGTCCTCATATAATGTTTACATAATTGTTACTAACTTCTGAAAATCTTGGCTGTAATGAGTGTGTAGAAAAGGAAAACAATAGTACTGCCTTTTTAAAGCAGAATGATATATTTGGGGGTTGGTCTTTTTTCTTCCTTTCATATGTGCTAGGAGCCTTTCTTGTCCTGCAGAGTGAAATGTTTTATAGGACAGTTAAATTCTGCTCCACTCCATCTGACATCAGTGGAAGCATGCCTGGTCCCATCATGTCCTTCTCTGGTGTGCAGGGATTGAACAAGAGGAGCAGGTAATGGCCTCTTTGGGAAGGATCTTCATTGTGACTGAGATTAGTGGAAGGTGTCAGTTCCTAGAGTTGGCAGCTATGCATGATTAAAATAACAACAGTAATAATTAGGAAAAAATCTTTCCAGAAGACAACTTCTTCTGTCAGACAAGGTGTGGAGTCTGCAGAAGAGGAGCCAGGTGCTGAAGGAATAATCATGAGAAGAAGCAGAGAGAAAACAAAGCTCTTGGCTTTAACTGGATTTAAAGCTAGAACAGACAGGCTGAAGTGCCAAGTTCTGAAAGCTCGTCAATGACACAACCAACACACTTTGATGAGTTTCTATAAATTTCTTAGAAAAGCTCTATATGCTTCCATATTGAATTTGCCTTCCATATTTTTCTGGAAGATTAACACATTTCCCTGAACAGATTTCCTTTCCCTAGATCCACCACCTTTAGATTTAACATGTCAAGATACATTATGGCATGGAATGTCAGGAGCTTCAGACTAGCTAATGCTGAAGGTGGCATCTGACAACCTGCCAGATTTTAAATGGTACTTCCACACCTCATTCCTGAGAAAGAAATCAAACCTCTTGAAACTGCCTGGACACATCACTTATCAGATGAGGGTTTTTTTCTGCCCAGTTTGGCAAAAAACAAAACAATGAGACTTAATATCAAGGTGTTTCAGGTATGTCCTATATCTTCGAGTTTTCTTTTGAGACACTGTCTTTAGATGACAGAGCCTAAAAAAACCAGCAAATTTGCTCTTTGTTCTGACAAAGAGGAATTTTTTAAGGTAGGCAGCAAGTGTAGAGACAGTAATGGGACTGGGGAAAAAATATTAGGAAAGATCTTTCTTGGAGTACTGAGTGACATTTAATATAGAAGTAACATTTCAGAAGCATTGTAAAAAACACTTAAGATGATCCCCTGTGTACAGAACTGAGACGGGAAAGAAAGAATGAATGTGAATGAAGCTCTTCTAAGGTTCCCTTAAAAGTTATGAAGAAATTATGCCTGCCCCAAGCTAAATCACTTTGAGCATGGGCACAAAAAGCACTGACAAGCCCTAGTGCTGGTGCTCCATCTCCATGCTGACCATGTGCCACAAAAGAAACACAGCATGCAGTACTCCACGCATCTTTTGTTAGGCTGTGCATTCCTGGGGGCAGCCACCATGAAAGCCTTTGGTGCTTATACTGTGCAGAGCACAGTAAAGGCCCTGGCACACCCTGGCAACATTTGGGCACTACGGCAATGCAAAAAACACCGCTTTTTGCTACTGAGTGCGTTCACTCCTTTGAGTGAAATGTCGATCGTCACACTGGTAGAGGTCATATGTGATTAACATCTCCATTCAGTCTGATTCATGTAACCACCCCTATAAGTGCACATGCATCAGGCACCCCTGTATAGGGTCTGAAAATCAAAATAGCTGGTGAATACTGATTTCAACCAATTCTGTCAAGAAAAAAATACTTTTCTAGGTAAAAAGATTGATGAAATAATTTGCTTTGTTTGATTTTTTCCTGTTGCTATAAAGATCTTTTTTCCATCCTTGTTGATTTTCTCCATATCTCCATTTTGCCAGTGAAAAGGAGTGCAAAGGGAGGGAAACACAAGGGAGAAAGTGAAAATGAGTCTTTCCATTGTAAAAGAAGAGTGTCAATGAAGAATGTAAGGTTTAATAGACTTTTTAAAAGAAATCTCCTTTTTCTTTCCTGCTGAAAGGCTTCTTGTATTTTCAGCTATCTCTAAGATGTAATTGGCACCCAGACCTAACAATTTACTTTTAGTGGGTATCATTCCTGTGACTCTTTCAAAGCAGGCTCTATGTGACAATAGCACAGACTGGAGCACGTTCAAGTGATTCTCTCTGATCTTAGAGGAAGCTCTGAGCATTCAAACAAGAGCAATATGTGAGACTAAAGAAGATATTTTGAAAAAGCCATGTGCAAATTTGAAATATATAGCTCTCATTCATTTTAAGAAAATCCCTGCTATTGAACGCACACATATTGATTCAATATGTGCGAGTTAGAGACAGCAGATGGTCAATTGAGTATGGTGGAAACCATGGGGGTAGCTTTCACTTCCATGCTATATTTTTATTTTGGCTTGTAAAGCTCTACAGTACAATTTGACAAGATGTAACAAGACAATCAAGTGCAACACTTGAAATCCAAATCCCACCATCCTGCAGTCAGTGTGTCCACCCATAGCCTTCTGTGCTCTGGTCTGAATTTAGAGGGAGTGAAGGAAACAGAACTGAAATATCTGTGGCATTCATTTCTTGGCAAATATGATAGCTCTTCCACACTCCAAACTATTTTTATGGTTCCATACATCTTCAAAGTGCTGCTTTCTCCTCCTCTTTTTTTTTTTTTTTTTTTTTTTTCCTTTTCTGACATTGGGCCCCAAATCCTATTTCTTTACTCTTTGCACAAGTCCCAGCAAAGCACTGGAGAACGTTTGTTGCAGAGGGCCCATGATAGCCATCACAGCAACTGGAGAAAAGCTGTGGCAGCACCCTGAGACATTGCAACCGGTTTGCATTGGAGTCAGCTTTGAGGCTTTGGTGAGGCCTGATGCGGGGGGACTCATTTTTGGGTACTTACTCGACAGCCGGCTTGAAAGCTCTGCGGTGAGGGATGTCATGCCGCTAGCTCTGCCGGGTGATATTGGTGTGGCGGGGTGCACGGAGGGAGTGGCAATGGAGCCCAGGTACTGGTAGGACTGGTCGTAGGACCATGGTGGAGATGGCTGCACTTGCCTTGTGTCTGCAATAAAAAAGAGACCTATAGGCTGTTTTGAATGATAAAACTTAGCAATTGAATATGTGAACCAAGCCACATGGTGGAAACAGAAACTTAAATGCCAAGATAATTACATTTCAGTTCCTTAATCCCCTTTGTCAAGAGACCTTCAGATGAATTGCTTTCTAAAATATTATTTGAACAGTCTATTTTTTTCTTGTGAAGCTTTTTGATATTTCACAGTGAGTGTGGGCAGGGAAGAGCAGTTGGGGAAAAGCAGATTAAGATTTCCAAGGTAAAAGACTATTCATTGCTGAGATGCATTAGTATTTTGGTCAGTGTGTCCACAGCCCTTTTAACCAAAAAAGACATGTCTTGTGTGACACCAAGGAGACAAAAATACTGAACTGTATTTCTGTGCAAATGTGTAAGTAGAGAGAGAAAAACAAGATGAAAACATAGGTGTGTGTTTCTCTGTGTGTGAGACAGCGATGGAGAATGAATTTAGTGTCCTCCAGAAGGCAGGCTCCTAAGGGGAAATTTGACCTCCTCAATCTTTTGAAAATATCATGCTTAAGGAAATGAACAGGTATTTTGTACATATGTTCTGTATAGACTAAAATACAGAAATACAATTCAGAGTGGTTGGTAACTCTACTTACTAGCAGTGGCTGAATTTCAGAAAGCCTTACGCAAACTATGACCGTGCTAAGCTGAAAATGAAGACACACTACAAGTACAGGCTTTCTCTAGAAACTGCTGCTTCTTGGAAGCAGAATCTCAAAATGCACAGATATATAAAACATTTACAAAAATCCACTAACCTTTTATTTTCTAGCCACATGACTAGTTTGTCTGACATTTGAAATCAGAGGTGCACAGTAGGGAGTTTGTCCAAACCAGTTGCACCAATGCAGAAAGAACCCTTTTCTGATTATTTCATCTTTGCATATGAAGCTGGCATTTTTCATTATCTGGAAATGTCTAATTAAAGTGAGAAAGATTCCTTCCCACACTTACCTACCCAATTTTTTTTTACTGCTTTTTACTATTTTAGTAAAATCTTTTCTATTTTCTTCAGCTCCAAGACCATTCTTCTGCAGCTTCATCTAGATAATTGTCTTTTCAAAAAAAGCAAATGTTGGATGAAGTACATTCAGATAAAACTGATATCATCATGGAAGGGAAGTTTCCCAAGTCTGAGATTAGGGACTTTGATCTTCCATGAGAAAGCCCATCTGGAAATTATTATTTTGTTGTGGCTTATGGAGATGAGTTTTACATTTTGTTTGTTTCATTTGTTTAGAAAGGAAGATTTATACAAAACTCCTCTGAGATTTTAAAAAATAGCTAATGAGGTCATTTGCAGAATAAACTATTCTTGTAAAGATATTTCTGCTGAGTAACATATTCAAATTCAGATATTATTAAAATTTACTTTTTTTTTTAGACAGACTTCCTTAAAAATAAACTCAGTTGACTCATACTGTTTTAACATAACATCCAATTGCATTAAAAGGAATTCAGTAGAAGCAAACAAAAAGACATAGGCACAAAGTCTGCCTTATTCTGAATTACAGCTTCATCTCATTGCTAATGTATGGTCAGTGTTTATTAAGATGATAGGGGCACAGATGAGAGAATTCAGTCTTCACGGGTAATATTAGGGTAAGTACCACAAAGCACTGACAGAGTAAGCATTCTAATGGCATGACACTGTGTGTTCCATTTCTGAAGCAGGGTTAATTGAATCATTACTCCCTTACTTTAGCACATAATCCCATTGATTTCAGTTCAGTAATGCGGCTGAGTAGTAGAATCCTGAGACATGCTGGAGGGATCCCAGCTCAGGGATGGAAACTGCCTTAGCTAGTCCTTACGCTGGGGTAGATCTTACTGTGCTTTGACAAGGCTGATGCCACAGGTGACAGAGCCTCCCCTCTGTCACCTTTCTCTCATGGGCTCTGTTCAACACTGTCACTGCAGAAGCCACTGAACCCCTTCAGCTGGAAATGTTTTATCACCTGCTTTCAAGTGCTAATTCCTTAGGTCTCAGCACTGCAAAGAGGGAAAAAAAAAACCCTTATTTTCAGAATGATCTGGGTATGTATAAAGGTTGTGCTGCCATACATCCATGTTTTTCAGGGCGAAAGGAAAGAACATACTGTTTGTTTTCTCCTGTCACTAGCTGTTATTGTATGGTGGGGGGGCTCTGTCTGCCACTTTTCTTCTGTATCTTACATTGCTGGCTTTTCAGGACAAGAAGCATGGTTTTGTCCTGTACCTTGCCCAGCACACATGGGATAATGGTCCATAAAATATGTGCAGTGAACACATGAACAACAGTAAGAAGATGCATAAATAGACACAGCAGCTGCCACAGTGGCAGAAGAGGAAGCAAGACCTTGTCACAGATTTACTAAACACTGGCAAGACTACACTGAAATACGTTTTCTTTCTTTTAGTGCTACTAGAATTAGCTTTGTGCTGTGTCCCAACTATAAACTGGATAATGGACCGAGTACATGTCTAGTATCATCTAGAAAGGGACCACCAAGTTATATGACATCACTCATCTATCTGCTGTTATTAGCGGCCTCTGGAGTACTTGAAACAGTGACAGAGAGCCTGGGAGACCCCTGTTATTAATCTCCTCATCCCATTAAGTCTTTCTTAAGTGGAAGTTCAAACTACCAATCAATTTTCTGTCTTGGTACCTGTATTCCCAATCCCTGTATTTGTTATTAAGGTTTGGCTTTTTGACATCAGACTGGTTAACAAGTTGCAATCTATTCAGTGATGTGAATATAGAGCATTATATTATATACACATATTAAATCAGATTGTGCAGCCTAACCCTAGGCATCACTTTCACGGGTTTTTAATAACAACTGAAGAAAAATATCACTCTAATAGCACTTTTATGGCAGCATTTCAGTATCAAGAGTCAGACTCAGCTCCCAGAAAAGGCAAGGTTTGCATTTCCAGCAGCTTCAGTAGGATCTGGATCAAAGGCCTCAAATAGCATTTTATTTTTGTGATATCTGCTTTTCTTCAGCTTTCAGGTTACTCATAATTAAACTGGAATGGGTTCAAATTTGCCATAAGACTAGGCTACACAAAAAGGCAACATTTTTTTTCCAAATGCATCTCATTTCTGCTTTCAAAATAAAGAGGTGCATATCTCAGGAGTTAGTAAGTTGTCCTGGGGAACTAAATGTGTGGCTATGTATGGCTGAAGTTAATTTGGGGAAAATATGCTGCAAATATGCTAAATAAGTCTGAGTTGCTTCCCAGCTCAGAATATCTGTAAAGAGATTCTCAGGGGAAGCCACTTCAACAAAGAGAAATAACAGAGCTTTGGATCTACATAGTTTTAAAGCCAAACAGGATTTCAAAAATCATTTAAAAGCAAATCAAAATAGCGTGAAACCAAGAAAGTTGCTCCGGTTGGTGATCTGTGCTCAGTCCTCTTAGTATTTCTCCCATTAGCAAGTACTTTCCATTTCTGCATTTTATGGTGTGAGAAAATGTATTTAAAACATGAAAACAGTTATTAATTGCAATAAAACACTCCAGGGTGAGAATTATGGTGCAATAATTCACACCTTGCTCTGTAGTCACGAGCTCTCGGCCTCCAGCCTCATACCTAACAAGCTATTAACCAGAAAGTATTGAACCATCTTTCATGCCTCATCATGTTTTATTGACCCTAAAAGGCTGCGTTCGACTTGCTTTAAAAAGTTGTAATTAAACTGTACAAATGTTGCGTAATGGTTAATAATTTAACGAAACAAGCTTTGGTTGGAGCCTCGGCAAAATAATAATAATAATAATAAAAAAGAAATAAAAAATAAAAGGAGGTCTCCCCTCTTCATGCTTCTCCCTCATGTCCTGGTATTTAGCATTTTTCCAGCCATTTGCGCCATGGAAAATTAAAAGCCTAACCCGAAGGAGGCGGGTGGCAGCCGGTCTGTCCTTTCGCCGAGAGATGCCGTGGGCAGCGGTGTGTCTGTCAGTAGGTGGCAGCGGAGACCTTGCAGAAGGCGGCAGCGGCGGCTCCGCGCCCCGGGGCGTCCCGAACACCCACGGCGGTTGCCGGACTCCCAGCGCCGGGCGGAGGGACACGACGGCGGCCAGGCTGCCTTCGCGACTTGCTGTAACATAACCGGCTTGAACATGAGTTTTCCAGGAGCCGGCACAGCCCCTCGTTCGACCTTCGTTAACACCTATTAGTCATTCCCACCCGGGACGCCGCCAGTGCTGTCTAACTGCTCTGCACACTCACTGCATGGAAGTGAGCAGCATCTCTCCTAGGAGCAGCTCTGGGCTCACGGAAGACCCAAATGCACAGGACAGATGTATACGCCCAGACCCGAAGATACCCTTGCTCAGCAGAGCCAGCATGGTTAAGCAGGGCAAACAAACACCTGCAAGGCACTGGAGTCATCCTAGTGTGACACAGGGCATGTTTTGGCTTCCAAAGTTGTTATTGATAGTCAAGTACAAAAGAAGAGCTCACTTTGTGCTCGAAGCACAAGATGATGGGTCAAGACCTCAGTCAAAAACCACAGCGTATCTCTTGAGCTTGCACATAACTTGCTTTTGTCTGTAAAACTGATCCTGAGCACACAAGACAGAGAAATCACTGGGACATAATAAACATGAAGTCCTGAGATGCTATTTCTATGGGATTCTTTTTCAGAGGGGGCATGTGCTTTAAAAGGTCAAACAACACCCCCCTCTCCCTCCGAAAGAAAATGCTGTGATGCTGTCAGGCACTTGAAAGGTGTAAATCAGCACGTTTCAGTGGGACTCTGGCAATTCATAGTAGCAATATCCATAGTACCAGGTTAGGGTGTTGCTTAAGATGACAGCAAAAAAGTCTATCACCCCATCATTTATATAAAAAAAAATACAACAATCCATACTAAACTGTCTGGAAGAAAGCCCCTACAAGATTTTATATTCTGAGCAGAAAAGAATTCTTTTAAGCCATATTAAAAACTTTGAGTTTTTAATTCAAATCAGATAGCAGGTTCCACCGCACCTACGAGCCTAGAGGAAAATCGTTTATGTGGATGTGCGTGGCGTGCACTGGGCTGGATCCCACGCACCTCTGAATCAGTTTTATGCCCTTGAAGCACAGAGAGAGACGGTTCTCCATGTGCCATTGCAGGTCAGACATTGCTGCCTGCTCCCAGCCAAGAGGAGCTGCGTGGCCAAATCTCAGTATGATACAGCATGTTCCTGGAAGCCGCCAAAAGGAGCAGCAGGATGTGAGTCAGTACGCTGTGGCGCGAGGCGGGATGGCGGCGGAGGCCGGGAGGGAGCAGGTATGCCTTTGACTCAGCCAGGCTGCCCGCCTTCCCTCCTTCCCCTTCCTGCCTAGCTGCACTTGCACATGGATTTGCCTGCGCCTTCCTCTCTCCTCCCTCACCCCTCCACCTCAGGAATGACACCTGCTTGTTTGAAAGTATAATTACCTGGGCAAGCTACCTTCCACAAGTGATTTTTTTTTTCCCAAGCCACAATCAGGAGAGACAGAGGAGTCAGCCCTAAGTGCCGAGTAGCTAATTAGCCACTATGTATGTCAGTGAAAATCCCCTTATCCATGGCATAGTGAGATGAATTGTGTAATAGACTCTGCTGTGGCCAGAATTTTCTTCTCAAGTTGCAAAAATTTCTGTCAGTTGTACGCAACAAACCCCGAAAGTCGCATAGCATCGAGCTTTGCAATTCCTCCACCACCCTGGCAAGCACTTTAAAGGCAGCAACTGGCAGAAGACGTGGGGTGAATGAAAGCTGGAATTAGTTTACTGGTGTCAAACTCAGAGGCAGACACGGAGACAGTCATATCCTTAACTGCTTTAAAAGGCTTTTCTGAGTCTGGGATTTGTCTGTCCATCTGTCCCCCCCTCCCCGCCCTGGTCTGCTTTGCTAATCTTTCCAAAAGGAAACAGTTTTTATAGTGTGACTTTCTCTTCTTTCGAGTGTAAGGCAGGAATAGTCTTGATTGGACTTGTTCATTCAGAGAGGTGTCTTGCTTAATAGAGGAAATGGACTGAGCACAGAAATATTCTGTTGTAGTTTTTGCTCAGGAGAAAGATGCTGCCTGCCTAAAAAATTCAATTCAGTCTTTCCTCCTTCCTCCCCTCCCTTGCCAACATCTCTTATGTGACTGTCTCTGCCTCTTCCTCCCACTTGCTTTCTTGCACTACCTCCTAGCCCCAGTAGTTTCAGGTGAAGATGTGAGAGGCGCAAGGGACCATGATATGGGCCTGCATGGATCTAACCTTGTCCCTCTCTGAAAGTCTCATCTGAAATGACTCCATCTCTTTCCCTCCCTCGGGACGCAGCAAATCCTCAGCCTAATGCAGCACCATGAAAAGGTGTGTCATATCCCAGCAGCTGAAAGAATTAGTCAGTAGCTTAAATAAGGGGGACTTTCCAAAGGACAAGTCCATCACTGGCAGTGGCAGCGGCCGTACAAGGCTGGTATTCTCATACCTCTCAGCGCTGGAACATGAGGAGCTGGAAAATTACAGAGCAAACTGTAAAACTGTAAAATTCCACCAGCAGCTACTTCACCCTGCAGGGTGGTTTCCCTTCGTGTGCCAGGCTGTGGAAACTGCTGTCACACCGCAGAGACACCTCCCAGCACAACAGCTGGGAGACCTGCAGGTTTCACAGAGGTGGGTACAAGTTCTGATTTGGCCCCAGGGAGAGTTTTTCAAAGCCTTCTAATTTCCAGTGAAAATTTATAGGAGATGAGCATTCACTCCTCTCTGTGGCCTTGAAAAGCCCCTTTTAGATTGCTAACAGGTGACAGGACTTATTCTGCTTGAGAAAGACAGTGACAGACATGTAGCATGTCTGGAAATTTTTAGGTTGAGGGGCTGGGAGGCAGAAGAGCTACTCAAATCCTCAGCTCTTCTCTGAAAGAGACCATTGGCAGCGACCTCCTGCCTCAGTGTTTGCTTTCATTTTATTTCAATATTACTGTGGTTTTGGGGAGTGTTGCAAAGGCTAGAGAAGTTCTAGAGTCATTTGAGCCACTAAAAAACCTCCTGTGGGATAGGAGAGAGTTTCTCCACACTGAGGCATCAGACTCTTGAGAATAAAGAAGAAAAATATCAGGCTCAAGCAGAAACCTTTCAAAAAACAGTTTCTGAGGCTTTTTGTTCTAACTGCAGTATTCAGAGCTGATGCAGAACTTCCCAAAGCATACTAGGTGCTGCATTGACATAGAGGAGGAAATCAGCCCCTGAGAAGGATTGATCATATAGTAAAGACCATGGAAAATCATGAAGAGTGGTGTGAGTAGGTGCTGGGGTGCACAGCACCATTTTCACTGTTCATTCAGTACTTTGCATTCAGTTTCTATGCATCTTATGTCCCTGACTCATCTTCTGTGTTAACTCATTTCTTTTCAGCACTGTGCTAGAAAGAGTCTTGAGGACAAAAATTATGTGAGTCTGCCAGTGTCTTTGACGATAACAGTCCTCCAGTACTGAATGCAGTAAAGGACTGGAAGTCTTATATGAAGATTTTTTTGCTAGTTTTTCTTTAGAAGTAGATTAATTGTCAGGGAAGGGAGAAAAATGAAAAGAGTGCATCCTAATGATTTGTTTCAATTTCCTTCACTCTCCATGTCCCTGTCAAGAAACTCAGCGCTCCAATGATAGTAAGATACCTGGAGATGATATCAAAGGCAGCAGGAGAAAGCACCTCTTCTAGCTGTGCATATCTGGGGGACTGAAGGAGGAGAAGCATGTATTTCTTCGAGTTTAAAGCTGCCTGAATGAGCTGCCTAGACTCGCAGAACTATATATGCACAATGCTCCATAAAGAAACAAGTAGCATTTTAGTAATGGCCATTGACTGTGGGGTGGTTGTCCCTTGAGAAACCTCTCAGGTCTCACTGTTAACTTGGTGCTAGAATCAGGAAGTGCAGACAACTCCAAATACCAAATGGTGAAAACTGATTTCACAATCAACCTGTGTGCTGCCCTAGCAGGTTACTACATAAGCTGCTCAAATGAAATATAAACCATCTCGCCTCCTGAGTAAGCACACTCCTTCTGGGCTGGCGTCACTGCTGCTTTGAAGAACACGATGGCATTATGGGCAAACTGCAAAGTTGCTAGATGCCAGTGACATGCAGAAGTTGGAAATCTGAGTGTTGCATGTTAGGGATGCGTTGCTCTTTGTCTTTGGAGGTATTAGTCATCCTGGAGAGCTGCAGCTGTTTGTGCAAGAGGGAGACTCCATTCCACCACCCATCCTCCTCTTCCCTCCCTCTCTGCATCAGCACTGAATGAAGTAAAATAATTTAACCTTGACCTTCCACTCCTTCGGCTTCTCTGGAGGAGACATGCCTCCAGACTTGATGTCGCTGCAGTGTTCTCCCCTATCTCTGTCCTGCTAAAGCACAAAAAGAAACAGCAAGGAAATCAGGGACAGATACCATGTGGATGTCAGTGGTGAGCAGACTTCACCCTTTGTCCCATGGCGCCCAATGTGGGAGGTGGCACAATGCAGAAAGTCCAGTGGTTGGGGTGGAAGGTTGTCAGTACAAGCATGTATGTGTGTGTATGCACATGTGTACACACACATGCACTTGTCCACTGGCTGCATGGGACTGTGGTTTCCTCTAGCTTTAGAGGTGTTAGTGAGGGAGCAAGTTGTGTGCTGCTGCTGGGAGGGCATATGAGCTGCTGCAACACACACAGGGACTAGGGAGTGGGACTTATTGGGAGAGTTTCTGCTCCCTTGTCCATCTTGGTAAATCTGCACCTAGAAATCACATACCTCTGAGTCTCTCAGGGAATTGCATGGGGACTGTAGCAGCTTCCCCTGACCTGCTGCTACAGTCCATATGACAAATTCTGCTGGACAACAGAGTACTTTTGTTCTTGTTCCACTTGTTCAGAGCCTCCCCAGCTTCTCCATTCTGTTGCTGTAGGTCTCAGCTATTGCTCTCCTCTTTGCCTTTCCCTGAACCACACTGGTATGTGATTGCCTCCCAGCTAATTAATTCCTTGATCCTCACACTGCCCCCTGAGGAAGGGTAATATTGCAATCTCATTTTAGCAGACAGAGAACTGATGCACGCAGAAGGCAAGGCTCCAGTTCAACAGATCACTCAGGGCACAGAGCTCGGTACTTGGCTGAGTCAGAGCCCATGCGAATTACCTGATGTCACCCTGGCAGGGAAGGTTCACCTGTAAAAACAGCTTGAGGGAGAAGTATACACTTTGTGCTTGTTAGCTCACATCCTGAAAGCAGTCTACTTGATGTGTATGGCTCAGGTGGGGTACAGTTCTCACTGAGAAGCAGGTCAATTAGCCTGTCTAGTTACCTTGCTACTGGTGAGAGCAGCTGCTTTCAGTCTGCCTTGGGCAGGTATATCATGCCCTGGAAATGCAGACACAGAACTAGGGTGCTAATTGTGTACAAAGTATGATGCTGTCTCCTATTGTCCTGGTTCTTGAGAAGGATTCATCCCACCTGAAAGATCTACAATGTAGGTGTCTACCTCTGAGCTACTTGTCTAGACTCTAGACTTTACTGCCAACAGGATAAAACAGACATTTTTGGGGTGCAAGTCATTTCATCCTAAGGGAGACATCTAAGCCAAGCCATGCGGGTGAATCACACCTGATGAACAGCTGTTTCTCTCTCCAGCCTCAAAGATACCAGATGACTGTGTCAGATGGAGACACACAAAACAGGGATGTCTAAAGTTAGGTGAAATGAATTCCAGCTTGGTTAGATGTCCAGAGTTTCTCTTTCCTGGGTTGGAGCAAGACCAAAGGAAGTGGAGAGATACCTCATGGGCCAGGATCTGGAGGTCACATTGAGTCATTATTTGGTGACATGGGATTACCTGCAGCTTCTTATCCAGGGCAATAGTCTCTATGCTGTAAGGGAGGGGATTGCTGATACTCTGGTGCCCAGCCTCAGAGCCATTGCCTGAGCAGGACTCTGTCTTAGGGTGTTCAAGAAGGCAGTAATGATCTCATGTCACAGTGAAACATTTCCTAGCTCTCTATCTATATTTCAAGGCAATGAAATGTGAGGCTGAAATTTCCTTGGATGGATTATTCCCACTCAAATACCAATGCCATAAAATAAGTAAATAAAAGGCACACAGACTTGAATAAGGAAGCCCCTGCAGTCTACTGGAAGACATAGTGATAAAGGATGACTACACTGTGGCCTCAGCTATCTCACAGGTCGCTCCTGATAATGTGAACTAATTGCTCCATAATAAAGTTCTTTAGCCTACAGATAAACAAAAAAGTCCTCATCAATCTCTACTTTTACACTTTCACTACTCCCTCCTCTTTTTCAACATGAAAGTAGTGAAAGAAAAAAACTTACTCTCTGGAGCTTACTGTCATTTTATCCACCACAAAACACTGACCTTGATGTGAACTAATTAGGATTGCAATAGATTATTAATACGAGTCAGTAAGGTGGATTTTTGTCATTATAAAAGGGGCCTTTGAAGATAACAGCCATTTACACTTTCATGATCTCATCCCAAGTGCTCAGAAGAAAGCCTATAAACTAATAAAGTAGAATTCATCCAGGGGCACTCTGCACACAGTAGAATATCACCCTCCAAACCCTTATTCAGGATAGCAAATGAAATCTGCTTGGCTTCTTTTAAATTCCAACACAAATCAGGATTAAAACAACTTTTGGTAATAAGTAGATCTCTGATGATCTAAAGACACACTGGTTCATTTTATTGACTTAGAGAAAGTCAATGACATATCAAATGCAACCTTCATACTTTAACAACTGAGGTCACCTTGAGAAAAGTGATACTGAGCTCAGTGGTATGAAACCTCTCTCCAGAGTGCAGCTTTGATTTACAAGGTGAAGTAAGGTCTTCCTCATGTGAACATACATTTGTAAAGTCAGTTTGACTTAGAACAATGCATGATTTCTTTTAAAAAAGGAGGTAACTAAGAATCTGTTGCTCATTATACAAATTAAAATGGTCTTGTTGAAAACGCTATTAAATGATCTGCTCTTCTAAACTGTCAAGCTGGTTTTGAGGAGATCTGCAAATCTGAAATGGAAAATGAGTCAAGCCCATAAGTATGTGCTGAAAGCCCCAACTCACTAGGTTGTCAGGGGAATTCAGTCCAGAAATACATTTAAAATATTGTTTAAGAAATGGTTTGCTTCCTTTACGAAATCCCTTGGCACATGCTGTGCAGCCGAGGAATGCAGTGTACTGTGGCCATCACCGATTCCACCTGACCCATGGCCCTGGTGGGTGGCAGCAGGACATCTTCCTTAACTCCCCTCTGAATCAGACAGGCTGGGGGAATACAGCCAGAGGAAGAAGGATTAAAAGAAGGGAAGAATTTATCTCCTTGTTCAACCCTTTGCTACAGCTGCAGGAGCACTCCACAGGGAGCAGGAGGCCCCAAAACATACACTAGATCCAGTTCAGCTTGTGTGTTCACCCAACTGGCCATAGTTAAATGTTATACTGATTGATTTCAGAGAAAGCTAGATCTAAATCTGAAGGGCAAAAGATACAGGCAGCCTGAGCTTTGAAGTCAAAAGGGCTTCTGTATTTAGTGCTACTGAAGATACCAATGAAAAGCTCAGAGAGAATCTGTTGAAGGGCTGAAGCCCCTTGGTAATCCTTCCAAAGCAAGGAACCAACCGTGAGGCCCCTGAATAAGCAGACTCAGGGCTTGAACATGCAGAACTCAGCCAGCAGTGACCTGGATCCACACTTTCCATTGGGGCAGTCAGGTAGGGGTCTGCCCCAAAAAGGGAGAATATGCCTGTGCTAGTCATTGGGGCAGCAATGCCTGGAGGACAACTGGAGGGAGCCTGCTGATGCCTCAACTTCCTGACACACCTCCCTGCCCTTTCTCCTGGAGTTCTTTCTGTGGGGGACCCTGGACAACCAGGCTGCTTGGAATATACACTGCAGCCCCAAATTTAGTGTCCCTACATCCCGATCATAACTTCTGGTTTGTGTGCAGGTAGGTGCTACCAGAATAGGTGGAGTAAGGAATGACAGTGTTGAAGGAAAACTGTAATTTAGTATAGAAAAGAAGTGTCAACGCATGTCAAGTGTTGCAAAATGTCCCAGTGTGGAAGAAATAAAGTAATTCCCAGTATTAACCAATAAACAGCTGTTGTGTTGCCAGACTGAGGAAGATTTCTTTCTGGAATAGGAAATGTGCGATGTTTTATACAAACAGCAGTTTTGTTTTGTTTTCTGTATTAAATGTCTTTAAAAAATCACCTTTAATATACTAAACATTTCTGAATGGCTTGAATTGTCTACGTTGCTATAGCCACTTTTCAAAATGCACCCTGTGACTAGCCTGTCTGCTCAGAAGTATCATGTAAAATTATTCTTCTCTGTTAGCAGTTACGAACCTATGAAACACTGACACATCAAAAACTTTTTAGAAACTTAGATAACAAGTCATCATTATAAGCAAAAGGAACTTTTTCCCATTTAAGAAGCTATCTCGAAGCTAAACTTAATTGTGATATGTAAGCAAATACTAAGTAATTATTTAAGTAAGAGTAAGAATAAGACCAAGTAAGTAATTTGCACTTAATGTAAAAATCCAATGTGATGGCAAGAAACAAGGTCATTGTAGGTTACAGATTGTTGGTTTGGTCAGGAAAAAACAAAACAAAACAAAACCAACTTCAGAAATTGCCTTAATTGAAATATTTTTTTATGTCTACATTCCCACAATTTTAAAAATTTGCAACATTTTGAAAAAATTAATTTAAATTTAACCAGAAATTATATATTTGCTGTTGTTTTGCATCTGTCAGTATTTTAGGGCCATGAGAGAAACAAAACAAAAACTCCATTTATTTGCGCAGGTCTTTAATCTGTTTAAATTAATATGCTGTATTACTCACTTTTTCCCCAACGTGATCCTAAAATGAACACTTAGCTGCACTCACATTAGTCTCTCCTGCCAGTGAATTAAATATGAAATGATTTGTTCCCCCATCCTCCAGCAGCTCTTCCCCCATCCTCACAAGCTCATTTAGCCAGTCTGAACTTACAGATAAGCTGATGATGAGACACTAGGAGGCAAAACCAGACAATTACCTAGGCAAATGTTTGAAGGATTTGGGCCCTGCGGCAAAAATGGTGTTTACTGAAGACTGAAAGCACCATTTCTACTTAGTACAAGCCAGTGTGTCTGAACTCAGCAGTTCTGGATAGTGGCCACCAGTGGACTCAGAGCGAGGTTTATAGGTGCAAGATAACATCACGCTCCCGTCTGCATTTCATCACCGCAGGGCCTTTTTCTATATTCTTAAACAAAGGTATGCAAGTACCAACAGAAGTATACTTTGCCATCTGCCTTTATATTCACTCGTTACATAGTTAATCATTTATTTATATGCTGAAGACCACCCTGACAAGGTGCAAGGGCACATCCTCGGCCAGCCTAGTTAGCAGAACAAGGTGAGCTTACATTGGCTGAGGAGCTGTCTTTTGGTCTAATTCTTCACCTTTCAAAACTCACAGAGTACAAGCAGGGTTGAAGTCCCTCATGTGCTCCTTTTTTTCTTCTCTACTTTTCCCCTCAAAAAGTGTTTTGGGGCAAAGAAAAGAGACTGCAGTAAGAGTCAAGCTGAGAAGGATCAAGAACATAACACTGTTGTATTTCACACCACTCCTCCCACACAGTCCTCCATTTACCCACCCCCATCTGCACAGTCCTGTCAATGCAACCAGTGATGACACTGGCAAAAATGGAGGAGATTGGTCTAGAAAGAATAGAAAAAGGACATGGGGAAGCTACTGAATTTCACAATCAAACTGGACAGGTGGACCCAGTCACTAACAGCACTGCAGCAGTTCTGATGACTCAGGAGTCTCCATTAGCCTTTAATGATAGTAAACAGGTACATGGGAAGGCTACTCTGCATTTTCAGGCTCTTTCAGTAGTAGGGAGCAAACTGTCACTCTGAGGAAATGCTCAGCCACATACCTCCTGTCTGATTTGGTGAGAAAATGCCATTAAAATAGTAAATGGAAAAAAACCTGTATAGGACAGATCTGCAGCCCCTTCCTCCCTCTGCTACCCACTCTCAGTGGAAGAAGGATGCAACAGAAAGGGCAGGAAAAGACTCTAAAGCATTACAGTTTCATTACAGTGTACATTTAAGACATCTGTGCAACAGAACTGAACAGAACTGGATGAGTGGATGAAGGGAGATCACCAAGGCAAAGATGGATGACCAAGACAAAGATCAGACTCCTGAGTTGAACTCAGGAGTGAATGATGTCTGGAGACAGGCTGATCCTCCACCCAGGCTGAGCTGCTTCAATGCCAGGAAGCAGAGGAACTCAGCCATGCTGGCATCTGAGCCCAGCACCTTTCACAACCTCTGAGATCTCAAGAAATGGCCCAAAATGCTATGTAAATGGAATACGTGTTAGGCACACTGATAAGAAGGTATTAATAGCACTAACTCTGCTGGAGATAAGCTTCCCAGTAAAAGTGTGACAAACTAGGTGCCTATATCTCATGCTTAACCCACCAGGCATGGTTTTACAGAGCAAGTCCCTGGAGACCAAGCCTTAGTCACATTTAACTGCCGGGATTAAGCTATAGTTTCCATAAGCATTCCACTGGCTTTGTTTTGTAAATATATTTTCCCGCAAAGAAATGAGAGGCATGCTGCATTCAAGCATAGGGAACATGTCTTGTGAGGAGAAGGCATTTCTTCAGTCCTCCCTTTATTTTTTTTTCCTTCTTCTTCAAATGTGAAAAATAAGTTGTATGACGGCCTTTGGTGGAGATGTGTGCAACAAGGCCTTCATTGTCTCAGACAGGTGTGAGATTGGAATTGATTCAGTGCCAACAACCCCAGTATCAGAGCCAGCTCTGTGAGCTGAAAACATACACCAACCATCCAGTAATACCATTGCAGCCAGCCAGAGACTCAACAATTTAAGGCTTAACACACACACAACATAAATCAGATGAGGATGTACCAGCCAACCGTCAGCTTCTTGGGCAGATGCCTGCAGACTGTCTGTGCAGATCAGACCTTGCCTGTTTCAGTTATTGGAAACATTTTTTTTTTTTTCATATAAAGATGAGAGGCTGGGTGGAGCAGCTAGCTCAGACACATTTACGTTTGCCCTATCTTGCCTCAACAGCCCTCCTTTGCTTGCTGTTTGGAGGCAGTCCTTCTTGTAAAGTCACTTTATTCCAAGTGCAGGAGGGAAGGAATTACATCTTGGGGAAATGTTTAATGTACAAATACAAAAATCACATGGACATGCACTCAGTATGCACCACTCTCTTGAAACAAAACTGTTCCCTTCCATGGGAGTTTAGGAGGCTCTGAACATGATCGAACAAGTACAAGAATTAGCACAGCTGATTCTCTTTCTTCCTCCTTTCCTTTCCTTTCCTTTCCTTTCCTTTCCTTTCCTTTCCTTTCCTTTCCTTTCCTTTCCTTTCCTTTC
>JANHFX010013974.1:42108-53666 GCA_027560015.1 Chloroceryle amazona | reverse complement strand
TTCCTTTCCTTTCCTTTCCTTTCCTTTCCTTTCCTTTCCTTTCCTTTCCTTCCCTTTCCCTTTCCCTTTCCCTTTCCTTTCCTTCTTTCCTTCATGGATATATTTCCTTTACTTTTCCAGGAAAAACTGTTTTCAAACTCTCCTTTCTGTCTTTAACTTCTCACCTGCTTCAGCCTAGTCCCTGATCTACATATGGCCAGTGCTGGTGGCCTCCTGCTCCTCCTCAAGGCTCCAGCACATCTATGGAGAGATCCCATGTGGTACCCCACCACCTCAGGCTTGGCCACCTGTGGGTGACCCACAGATGTGCTGGTGATGGCAATGGCCTCTGTTGTGCCCAAGACATCTGGCAAACCCTGCTCCACCTGGTTTCTCCCTATGCCCCAGCAGCTCAGTTTTAGCTGCCCTTGATTCCCAGATGTAAGCTCTTCTCCCTTCTCCATCTGCTTCAAACTTAAGGAGCACCTCTCGAATTCCATAACAGAGACTGGCAGCTCTCATAGACCCTTGCTGAGTGAAAGGGGGGACCAGAGAGAAGCTTCTCCAGGCCAGGGCTGACTCCTCCAGGTCCCAGGCTGGTCCCCTGCCACATCAACCCATAAGGCTTATCTACTGTCTGGGCGAAGGGAGAGGACTTGCAAGGGTGGAGGCTGGGGAGTGCCATCAGCACAAGAGTCTGGCACAAACACCCAGGTATGTGCTTAAAAGCTGAAGCAATCTGAAAGAGAGCTTTTCAAAAAAGTATTTGCAGAGGAGGGGTAAAAATCACAATACACTAGCAATCCATTTGTATCTGGGTAAGAGGTAGTTGGTGAGTCTTGGTTTACACTCACTTGAAATGGATCTCTCCCTTTTGTGTGGTTCTTTTTCAAGTTAACACGAGTGTTCACTCTTACATTGTATGGCAAAGCAACAGCACTGTTTTCTGGTGGATACATTCCTCCATGAACTAATTAATACTGAGTTCGAATTTACAAATGGTTTTGCATGTAAAATTGCTCATATATATAGGTCTCGAGGGAATCAAAGAGACTATTCTTTTGAGAAGTTATTCACATGCTTTGCTGCAGAATGAAGATTATTGTTTGGACTTGGAATCTTTAAAATTAAATATACTTTTAGTAACTTTATGCAATGAGAACCAAAATCATCATAAACGATACACTTGCTGAGCTAACTGTAAATCATCACTACACTAATGAAGTGGAGAATCTCTTCTGACAAAATGTGTTTCCTACAGGCCAAAGGACATAGCAGCTTGCAGCAGCTTCTCTGGATACTGGAAACTTATCAATGAATAAAGCAGTGAATATCTAACTTTTTGCCGTGCAAAAGGTTTTTTATTTAATTGTTTTTTATTGGTAATGATCACCTGAATTTCATCTGCCAGAAGCTAAGGGAACCTAAACTGGCCAGATCATATCTAAAAACTCAAATAATTGTAATTATTGAAAATTGCAGAGGATGCAAACTACAATGGTTTATATTCTAAATTGTGCCTAGTGTTTCTGTTCCATTTTTACCCAGTTAGACATGCAAAATATCTCTTTTTGCAGATATCTGGGCTCCTTGAAAGTGCCTGGAGTTGAGCACTAAGTTTTGGAACCTTAGAATCACTGATCTTGAACTGAGTATCTTGCCCAATGCAGATAAACCACTAAACCTCTGAAACAGACATGAACATTTATTGTTGGAAATAAAGCCAACTCTGACAGCAAACCCACATCTCTTTCATATGTTTGTGTTTTTCAATGCTTTTAAGAGACAATTGGATAAATGCTGTGAAAATGGTCAGACATAGACAATCATCTATTTGACCATATAATGTGCACTTCCTCACATAACTGATTGTTTTACTGAACACATCCAAGCCCATTGTTCTTCACATGTGAACAATCTCAATTTATAGGGGTCATAATGTACTGAATACACAGGCAAAACTTATAAATAAGTTTGCTAAGGGTGTACCGTGTACTTGGTAATGTAAAAGGAGCCCTGTGAATCCTCTAACCACGTGGGATCATTAGAGATCTGCTTGATGCAACATCTTGTTAAAGGCATGGCAGCGGAAGAGACAAGGGCATGTCTGCACTTGAGAATTTGAAAGGACAACACCCCCCCCCCCCGCGGATAAATCCTTCTGGTGAAGAAAGCAGAGACTGCACCATTCCTCTTGAATGCAAAGCCCCTTTGCTGCTATGAGCATAGGTAGCTACTGCAGCCTCCTGCAGAGCTAGAAGGGTTGATTTCACTCCATCCAAATCTGTCTGCACCAGCCCAGACCATGTGGGCTCTGTACACTGAGGTGAGGTTTGCACCTCAGAAAAAAATATTTGAATACTAACTCATGTGCTAGTCTTCTCATTTCTTCCTTCTTTGTTTTCTAGATGGCAAATAGGATGGGTGTCTGTGGTTACTCTGCTCTAATACCTCAGCATTTCAAGTTTGGAGAGGCTCAAGACAGTATTTAAAGGAAAATAATACAATGAATTACAAAATCAAAGTGGTATCTTCTGGCACATGGGCAGTATCAGCTGAATAATAAATTGGTTTCAGTGGGTGTTTGTTTTTAGGGTAAGGAGCTTTTATTTATTTTTTGTTTGTTTTATTTACCATGGAAGGTAATTCGAGCTCTGGTATCAAAACATGTCATGTTCTGCCAAGAGGGGATTAAAGAGAAGAACGCTATGGAAAGAAACTGGGTTTGTCAGTAAAGAACTTAGAGAGATTTTATTTACTGGAGTTTTGCAATCGTTGCTTTTAATCTTCCTCACAACTGGGCCATTCAAATGCCGTGAATATGCTTCAAGAGCCTGTGGGGAATGACCCAAAAACTGAAGAGTCGCTGCCTCAAATGCTATCAAACACGTGGCCACACTTTGCCATCCAAAATTCAGGATGCATATCCCTACCTCTGGGGCAGGTGGGGATATTTGCTTTAGACATCTCCAAGCACACTGATGCCATAGGTGAGATTTAGCACGGGGCAAAAAAGCAATGAGCCAGAATAAGGTGTTTCCAAGGAAAAGCGACAGAGCCCAGTGATCTCAACAGCAGATAGAAATGTCCCCTGAGGTAGGGTGTGTTTAAGCTGACATCCTGAAAGATGATGTGCCTTCTCACTTGCCCCAGAAATGAGGAGAAGAGCAGGCAGAATCTCCACCTTAGAGAGGTGACTCCAGCACTGCTGTACCATGACAGAGCTAAAGGATCAAGAAGTAATCCTGAGTAATTCACTCTTTTCCCTGGTGACCACAGTGACTGCCAAGGGCACTAACACTAGATTGGTGGCATCAATGCAGGCACAAGATTCCTGCACTGGGTCAGAGAGCAGCTCCACTTTTGCAATGACATAACGGAGAAGGGACTTTGGCACACTGAGTGGAAGATGACAAAACAAAACAAATGAGAGAGGATTTCTGTGCAAGTTAAAAACTGAACTGGGGATACTTGTCCCTACCTGCAAGCTCTGTTTCTCTTAGCAGTATCCATCAGTTCACCGTTGTTCTCATGTGGTAAAAGACATGGACTGATTAATGAAAAATAAAACTATGTCTGGGCACGAGCTGATGAATTTTATAGCTGCCTAAAGATTCAGCTAGACAGCTAGAGGGATTTCCAAAGGCATCTCCATAGTTGTCACTGACTTCTTCATGGCTTAGGTGCTTGGGCACTATCACAAATCTTGCTAAGACACCTTTCTGGTGTGGTAAGTTTTCCTAAATACTCTAAAAAATCAAGCTCTAAGTTGCTTGCCAAAAGATATGAAGAATGACTTTGAAAAAACTTCGAACAAAGTACAGATCTCTAAACCTCCCAATTTCTGCTTTAAAGCCAAGTTTTCCTTTTCTTTAGTTAAAGTCATCTTTTAGGATGCTCTGTGTAGAGGACAAAAGAGTGGGGTGGGGAAAGCAGAAGAAAATTCATTGTAAGTGGAGACATTGCTTGGGGACTGAGAACATATTTGTTACCTTATCTACTGCTTTTTTAATCTCAGGAAGTGCCAGGCAATTGGAATATGAAGATTGGTATCTTTTAAATATATCGACACTTGAAAATCTTCTGGATTAAAGACCATTACATAACTCTTTCCATTAGTGCCTTAAGTTGATGCAAAAGCTAAACAATTTCAAGCACTTTTTTTTTTTTTTTTTTTTTTTTTCTAGAGCTGAATGTGAGGAGGCATGGGAGGCTCTTGAGCAAGGCTTATGCCCTGGAGCTGGGCATGCTGCTTGCAATGCGGGCAGGTGTTGAGGAACTGGCTTCCTCACCTTGCTCTGCCCTGCATGGGAACAGATGGAGGAGGCACAAATCTGTGGCTGAAGGGGATGAATTCTTGAAGTGCACAGGGGGATTGGCAGGACAGATTCCTGCCACCTTCAAATGGGAAAAGTCTTTCTCTTAACCAGCAAAGCACAAAGTCTCTGGCACCAGTGCTGGAGAGGTAGCTAAGCCTGCATCCCCAGTGGGATTTATACAGAGTATTGCTGAAGATCTAGTGGTCCACATGGGAGTAAGGAGTGCACAGAGAGTTTGCATGCAGAGTTTTTATCTCGTCATTAAGATCAGTGACAGAGCAAAGGGTTGGGAAGGTCCCTGAGCATCTTCCTGCTCATCCTGGAGAATGAAATATCTCTTGTTTTGTTTTGGTGAAGCCACAGGTATAGAGAATTGATTGAACAGAAGAATATATGGGCCTGGAGAGCATCTCCTGGGATCTGCAGCCCAGCCACATCTTGTGTTCTGCACTTACATAGCACAGCAAGATGTCTTAAATGATATCTGTGATAGCCCCTGGAAGGCTGCCAGTGCTGCTCTGATACCTAGGAACCATCTTATAATTCCAGCCTAAATTCATTGACGGTCAGTTTACAGAATAACCACTTGTTCTTGAGCCAACACTGTCCTTTGGCACAAACGTTCTCCTCCCTCCCCAGTGTTGAACCTCTCTGCTGGTTTATTGACTGTAATTATCTTCCTCTCAGCCTGTTTTTGGCATGTTGAATAATCCCAGCTCTGCTAGCCTCTTCTTTAAAGGAAGGTCTTTATTCCTCTTGTCATACTAACAGCCTCCCTTTGCACGCATTGCTATTCGAATTAAATGTTTCTTGAAAACGGGATGATCATTATTTCATCTGGACCTCAGACGAGACTTTTTAAAAACTTTCTACACTGCTACTAATACAGTATCTCACCTATGGTATCTCAAAATGGCAAAACTCTTGGCCTGCTTCTGGCAGGGGAGGAGGGAAGAGAGGAGATTTCTGACACTGAATGGAGGGAATTCCTTGGAACTGCTCTCATTCCTGGGTTGCTGCTGGGTATCACCATCCTTCTTGTGTGTCACAGCACAGTCAGCCCTGCAGATAAGCGACTTCTTGGCAGAGGTGATGTGTCATGGTAACAAAATTTTATCCTTGTCAAAATTAGTGTTTGAGAGGACCCAAATATCATTACCAACTTTACAAATCAAATGGAAGTCATGCCTCTTGCCATAAGGAGCCTATTTCCACACGGGATGAAATGACTGAGTGAAAAATGATGGTTGAAAGCTGGAGCCAAGAAAAAAATGGACACTGTGAATCTGCAGGATAGTTATATTATACACACCTTTTCTATATCTTTACCATACTGGAATTTTAGTCTATATAATATATTCTTTATATATTATAACCTCACAAACATCCTCTAAGATACAACTATGGCGGGTGTTAGTTCACAGCAAAATGAGAATTTCCCTTGGCCAGAAATGCTACACAGCTTAACTTTTGTACTTCTACAGATGGCAAGAGTCATATTTCTGCTGCTCTCTTTCAGTTTATGCTTTAAAGCAGACTTCCTAAGACATGGTCCAGTTTGGTTGACACAAGTTACTGGACAAAACCAGAAGCACCTGTGCCTGCAGAGCTACAGGATGGTTTCAGATAGCCTTAAATAGGAGGTTTGTATATATTTGTTAGTAGGGATGTGAAAATGTTTCCCTAGAGTGGACTTATACTAGACTGAATGAAAGAAAAACTGTTTTGTTAATCCCAATCACATGTTCGTATGCTCATTGCTTCAGATGCAAACTCGTTTATGACAAGATAAATAGAAGAAGGGTGAGTCTGCTATTAATGACACTGTACTATGTAAAAAGAAAAACTGCGGAGGTTACTCATGGCATTATATAAAAGTATTATGCACTGAGAAATAGCTGAGAATCAAAGAAACATACTGTACTTTCAGTAAAAAGATGTTTCTCTATATAAAATTTCCTTTTTGATAGAGCCAGTTGGAACCCTTCCAGATAAACAAATTTATTTTGCAAGATATTTTGGGAAAACATTAAAATTTCAAGAAAATTCCTGCAACCTCTTGGTGGCTGTGGCACTTGAGCTCCAGGATGGCTTCACCTCCTTCTTTCTCCCCATGCAGCAGCTATTTTGTGGCTACTGGCCACAAAGGAGGTGAAAGGAGAAAGAGCATCTCTCCACCTCACCAGGAACAGGATCCTAGCACACATTTGTCACGTTGGCTGCCCACACCAGGAGATGGGTGATGAGGGGAGCTCCACCAGAGGGGATCTCCCCTGGACATTAGGAAAACATTCATGATTTGGCTTGTGGTGGGGTAATTACTCCAGGGTTGGGGAGGAGGTCTCACACATGTCCAGGAGAAGCACTGAAGCCAGGGAGGTTGTCATCCCTGGCCACGCTGATTGGAAATGACACGCTCACTGCCAACTCCTGTGCTGCCTGCGCTGCCCATCACTGCACTGGTGTGACTCACTCTCTGCTACTCTGCCAGTCAGGGGGAGGCAGGAACGGTGCCGATAGGAAGGGTGCCAAGCTCAGGCGTCAGTCGCTGGACATTCTGGGGAGTTTTATTTTGGGATGGAGAGGTCAGGTGGTTAATCAAGTGGAAATGGGATGATACTCTGTTAAAGTGCCATGTACTCGCTTATGCAAGCTTGCCAGGGTAAGGACTCGTGTCCAAAGAGAACACAAAAATATCGTCATTTACCACGTTGCACAACAGAAGGAGTTGGCAAAAGCCTGTTTATCCATTTTGGCAGAGACGCTATAAGCACGTTTCTCAAAAGCACCTGAAAACTTCATTTTGGAGCAGCAAAACACAGAGGCAGAGTGACAGACCCATCAAAGCCTGCTCTGAAATGCTGCTTCGTGAACACTTCTAACTCTTTTAACCTAAGGCCTATTAAGCTGATTTAAAAGTGGAAATATTAAAAATCAGGGCAGGATACAGCCGTAGTAGGAACAAAGCCATTTTAATTCCCTGGGCTTAAACACCGCCCTTGACTCCACTCCTGTGTTTCACCGGTTCATGGGAACCCTGATAAACTTGGTCTGTTTTTGGTGTAACGAGATTACGATAGCAAGGACCTTGAAATGTCTCTTAAACAAAGCGTATTGCACCTGGAAGAAGACAAAAGGCTGGCTTGTAACAAAATAATCTGTCATTATGTTTCGTACTAATTCAAAGAGCTGATCTTTAAATGATCTCTCTTGCTTTGCTATCGGTGCTAATTCTGCTTCTTCACTTAAAGATCTGTCAGCAATTTTATTACAGCCTCTTGTTTCCAGGGATTTTAGACTTGGTCATAAAAGTATGGTCCCAGCTGAAACTTAACATATAAAGTTACAAAATTTAAAAAAAAAAAAAAAGGCAAAAAAAACCCCAACAAGTGAGCAAGCTCAGATATTTTTAAGGTTATAAAAGCTTAAAAAGAACCAGAAGTATGTAGCTTGAAGAGATTACAAAGCTTACTTGTTTTCCCTAGATGGGAGAAATAGATTTATTTTATTTCATCTCATCTTTTAACCTATGGGTAATTAATAAATCACCAGCTGGGAAAATTGTTTGGGCTAATTTTGAAAAAAAAAAAGTTCTTTAATTGCACATGGTTTTGGATGCTATTCCTAACACCATCAGTTAGAAATTTATTTAAGCAATTTATTAAATCAACATTAATTCCTCCAAAATGATACCTTCTTGGCCTGATGACTTCATGCATTTAAAATGCTTCTATTGGCCCTGAAAAAAATTATATTGTAAAGGTATCATATAAATTCATATTTATGTAAAATGCTTGAAATACAGATCTACATTAACCACTGTAAAGTCACTAATAATGTGTTTAGTATCTGGTTCAGGCTGGTGTTAGAAGAAACTCAACCATAATATGCAGATAGATGTATTTCTAGTTATTAGGTATCTAAACTTAAATGCTCATCAAGGGTCTTACCTAAACTTTCCTGAACGACACCCCAGCACAGCTCACATGGCTCTGTCTGTTTTCTTTTCCCCTCTGTGCAAAGGAAAGGGTGAGTAAAGGTTGAAGCGTTGGCCAGGTTTGGAGCTTTAACTGCATATCCTTACTCTGTACGTGTAGGTCAAATCCTTTGACATTACACGCTTGGTACTGGCACAAAGTAATCTTTCAACTTAAACCATGTGTGATGTGGTGGAAGCTTTCCCCCCCTTCTGTTCCCCTTTGGTCTGTGAATTGGCTATGGTTAGATCTTTTAAATGAACAGGTGTACTTTCTGCCTCCTTGTGATATGAAAGAAGCATAAAACTCGATTATAGCAATTTACGGTCTCTTAACTTGCTTTGACTTGTATCCATGACACAAGCAGCTTTATGCTCACATTCAAGACCTGGTAAAATAGGAAGTTAAAATTAACCTCAATCCTTTTATAGATGAAAACCTCAACAAATAAACAGTGGTTTAGTGGCATGGCAAGCTGCCCCTTTAAATCTAAGAACTAGTCTGTGAGATGTCTATTTTGAGTTAGCTTTTTTAAAAAAAATATAATTGGACTTGGATGAATAGAGGAGTAGCCTGTGATTCATATTGGTATGAGTTAAAGCAAAGTTTAACACTACTATGTGGAAATCAGCAATGTATGGGGTTCTATGGCTTTTATTATGCCTATATAAAAAGCACTCTGTGCTCTCTTCACTGAAAGAGTTTCAGTAGGAGTGTTTCAAGATGTAAAGATGTGCAGGTATGTATGGAGCAGGTCAGAAGTGTTTTGGCTTTGGAGGCTGTGTTCTGAAATGTAGTGCCCTTCATTAAAAATAAAAAATAAAAAACTCTAGAGATCACACAGGAGATCAGCCTGAAAGCTAATCATACTTTGAACACTGAGCTAAAAATGATGGTGCTGGAGCTCCTTCTCACCTGAGCCCTTTTCCCCTACTATGATAGCATGACCCTGAAAAGATGAGTCCCAGAAATTTTAAGGCATCTGCAGCAGAGACAGTCCTGAATGACAGAGGCTTCAGCTGGGGGCTTATTTCACTAATAGCAATTGCAAGCCTCAACAAGTTGCTCAAGGGATAACGTGCACATCTCAAAGGCAGAGGTAAAGCGGACCCAGGAAAAGCAGCCCAGTAGGTGAAGAGGGAAGGTATCAGTGAGGAAACGTTAGCAGTTCAATTTTTGTCTTTTATTGAGCTATGTCCACAGCCAAAATGCATTAAAATCTTGTTTGCAAAGAGCAAAGAACAGCAAGATACTAAAACTGTTTCTGAAGAGAGCAGCTGAATCCCTGGCCAAGCATGAAAAGCCTATTGCTCTGAAGTTGTACAAGCAAGGGACTTTCACAGGGAAACGGGGAAGAGTGATACCCAATATTATACGCAATACTCTGCTAAGCATATAGTGTTCCCAAGAAGATGAAGAATGCGAGTCTGTGACCGATACCTCCACCCACATAACCACTGGCTGCTGAGTAGCCATAATAATGTGTGCGTTTTCATTTATAGGAACAGAGTTGCATGCAGGAGAAACCCAGCATGGTTTCCTCTGCAAATCAGAAAACTAAGTGAGGGGAGCTGCCAGGGACAGGGAGAAATGCAGGATTGGATCCTTCACCTGAGCTGAGCTGGCATGGCTCCAAGGAGGGAAGCAGTTGGGTGGTCCTTCCAACTGTCATTTTGCCCTCCTCTTTCTACCATATGGCACATGACATTGTGTTGATTTATTTCCCATGCTTCTCAAAAATGCCTGCTTCTGCTCACAGCAAAGTCAACAGCAGATTTGCAGTAGATTTCACTATGCCAAAGACCCTCCTAGTCCTGGGAATAAAAGTATGTAACAAGCGTTTGCCTTAGGTAAGTGATAACCTTTTTCTATGTGCAACAGTGTACCTCGGTTTTAAAAATTAATGCCATAAAAGAACTCATTCCAATTCTCAGTAACTGTTCCTCCCCAGAAACACAGCAGAGAACCTCAACTGGAGCCATTTCATTCTGGCTGGAAGAATAGAGGAAAACTCCATTAGGAACAGCGCTTGCTGAAACCGAATTGTCTTGCACCCTCCCTTAGCTACATCTCACTATGAACCTGCATTTTGATACATGGTTTGTAGAACATGTATTAGCTGACTGTTTAGTGACCTGATTCACTTCTTACTGAGTTCCAGCTAGTCCAAGGGACAAATCTGGTTTTAGCAGGGACACACTGAGCTCTAGCAGTGGCAGATAAGAGTTCAAGCTAGATGATGTGGTTTCACTGGCATCATCCAAGCCTGAACCTCAGAGGAAATCAGACTCCTGAGTCACTGTTTTGCAGGTTTTCATTCACATAGAACCCACTTGATAACCACCAGCAACAGCAATACACTGAAACTAGTCTGCCCATATTAACATCTTAGTGCTAAGAGGTTGTCTTCAAGGGACAAAGCATGTTGCAGAGCTTGCTTTGCTGCTGCCTTCCTGGGAAAAGTCAAAGCAGGGAGTTGACAATACTTCTTTCTCATTCAGGCATGCAATGTAATTGAAAAATATCCATTGGGAAATACAGCTACACATTGAAGAAGGCCTGGCATAATGCATCTTTGCAAGAAAATAATGGCTTTCAAGATGTTACGGTTCAAGCATAGGTGAGGTTAACAAACACCATGAGCTGTACTGACACCTGGAAGATGAGACAGTGTGGACCCCTTAAAATCTGTCAGGTCTTAAAAAATACAGACATATGTTAGGAAGCCCCTCCTTTCACTTGTCAA
Organism: Chloroceryle amazona; assembly: GCA_027560015.1. Classification (NCBI taxonomy): domain Eukaryota; kingdom Metazoa; phylum Chordata; class Aves; order Coraciiformes; family Cerylidae; genus Chloroceryle; species Chloroceryle amazona. Next base: position 42,645 of record JANHFX010013974.1, on the reverse strand, counting down.
ATGCTCTCACTCATTAAAGGTATCCAAGGAGTGTCCAGAAGAGATGGAGGGGACAGATGGGCAGTGCCTACAAGCTCCTGTGCTCTGCAGGCTGAGGGGGGGTGAAGGTGGGTGAGCGGGGGAGGATTTCAGGTACTTACCCTGAATCTGACTCTGAGGCTGAGGGTTAAAAGCAGTGGTGTGGTTCAAGGAGGCTCGTGGGTTGGGTGTGGGGGCTGGGTGGTGTGGGCTGACCCTCATGGCTGTACGACGCAACTGCTCCAGTTCACTCAGGCGCTCTGAAAAGGACAAGCTCCCGGGCTTTGTCTGCTCATCTATTTTCTGACGATGTCCTATTGTGGGAGGGGGGGGAAAAAGATCAGAAAAACTCACTGGTACATGAGATCTGTTGACTTACTTTCTTGTTTTTTTTGTTTTTTGGTTGTTTTGTTTTGTTGGGTTTTGTTTGTTTGTTTGTTTGTTTGTTTGTTTGTTTTGTTTTGTTTTGTTTTGTTGTTTGTTTGTTTTTTTAAATTTATTTTAACCCCTCATCCACTG
>JANHFX010013974.1:25846-42008 GCA_027560015.1 Chloroceryle amazona | reverse complement strand
ATTGTGGGAGGGGGGGGAAAAAGATCAGAAAAACTCACTGGTACATGAGATCTGTTGACTTACTTTCTTGTTTTTTTGTTTTTTGGTTGTTTTGTTGGTTTTTTTTTGTTTGTTTGTTTTGTTTTGTTTTGTTTTGTTGTTTGTTTGTTTTTTTAAATTTATTTTAACCCCTCATCCACTGGCAAAGTAACTAACCAGTTAGTGGCCATCTGAAATGAAACAGAAACCACCTCTCTGCAAGAACAAGAGACACAAGCAAGTCATGCATTGTAACTGATTCATGAGGCAGCTCAAGACATGGACTAGTCTGACGAACTAGATCCACAGCAAATTGCAGTGCCTTCTTACACCTTGCACTGGGAGAGAAGGCATTTCTAAGAGGAAGACTGCAGGGATACATAAAAGTAGAAAATACCGATTGCTCCCTGGGCTGAATCTACACTAGAATAATTCCTCAAAAATTCAATCCCAGGTTGTCATAAAATACCATAACTGGACAAGTACTATGAGGCTATAAAATAACAAACCCAAACAAATCCTATTTTTTGATCCCTTTACAATGGTTTTACAGACAGAAATAGGAAAGAAACACCAGAAGCTGGCAGAATGGAAACTGGGGTAGTGAAATCTCTCTTGACATCAGGAGTTTCAGAAACATGACGTCCTGCCAGACATCTGACTATAAGAAAGTAGATGCTGGCATTACAGCATCAGACAGTGCATGGAGGACTTGCACATAGCCATGTGAGAGTTCATAGCCATAGAGAGTCCAACACTCCCAAGGGCAGCCCTTGGAGCACGGTCCCCATGAAGCTCTGGTGCTGCAAAGGCTGGGAGGGGACAGGGAAGGTACTGGAGAGGCCCAGCTCCAGCACAGCATTGGGGCACATGCAGATTCAGCCAGAAGGGCAGAGACATATGTCATCACAGTCAGGACTGGTTTCAAGATAAGCCTTAGCTAGCAGCGGCGAGCAGTATGCAAGGACTAAGGTAATGTATTTCTAACTGTTGCCTGTGGCTGCTCTCTGCACTGGGATCCTTTGTGTGCAAACCTGTAACCACAAAAACAGCTCACGGAGAACTTGTTCTCTGGTAGGAATGATGAAAGAACAAATTTTAAATCCTTATTCCACCCTATTAAGAGCTAACCTATTGTCATAAACTTGCAAATCACTTTTGTGTATACAAGGCTGCCATTTTGGGGGGCTGAAATAGAAACCTCCCTAGCAAACTTCTGTTTGGTGAAATGTCTGAAATGGGATGGTTCAGCCACATTTCCAACCAGGTGGAATCAAAACTACCCTTTGGAATATTCTCCTACCCCCTAATATGGCTTGTTCTTCTTAAACATCACAGAAAACAGATCTTCAACAGAAAGTCCCAAAGCAGACTCTCTCTGTCACACAATGCATGTTAAATCTCCAACTCAGAGGTCAAACATCCTTTTCTCTATTTGTACCCTTGAAGAAGGTGGCATTGTCCCTGTTTTCTGCTCAACACCATAGCTTGGTGTCTGTTTGCTCTTGATTTTAACTTCCTTGTCATGAAGAGTTGCCTTCTACAACTTGCTTTTCATCTCTATCCTCCCTGTGAGGAGGTGGCCAGTGCTGTTCCTATGATGAGTCCTCTCTCAGCTCACAGCTACAGCAGTGAAACAGACTGGCACAAAACTCCTGAAAATAATCCACCGTTCCCTATTCCACACATCCCCGTAGCATTTAATACATAAACATTCATAAACATCCAGCTTCTAATTCTGAGTATCAATGCAGCAAAAAGATCTCCAAAGAGCTCTGTATGCCCCTTATTCTACAGAGCACTCTTTCAAGCCACCCTAACAGCTCAATCAAGACACAGGATGATTTTATGCACTAAAAGGAAAATGTGCATTTAAAAGCCGTTCCCAGTAGCTGCATTTCTAAAATTAAATTTTATAACTTGTATTATGGTTCCAAATCGCAGTGGCTTGGTATTTCTTCCTGTTGCCAGGCCCTTTGGCACAGCTTGAACTGTCTCAGATTCCACACTGTGCTGTAAATTATCCCAAGAGGGGGAAAAAATATTAAAATATAAAAAGACATATTATGTTGTAGCAATTTCATCATTAGGGCTTCAAAAAAAAAAAGAAAAAAAAAAAGGAGAAAAGTGGAGATGGATGAAAAAGACTTTTAACAATTCTAGCTGGTCAAGAGCAAATGTTTCATTTGTCAGCAATGCAAAGCTGGATGCTGCCTCAAGCCTTGGGCTCCTGACCCTGGACTTGAACACAGACACACAGAGTCATGCAAGATGTGTAAAATATCTCATACATTTGGATTATTTTAATCTTCAGCAGGCTGAACCCAGGGCTTGCAAAGCCAAGAGACAGATCTTGTCCAAATCCATACCCCTTGATGTACTTTATTCCTAATTTCAAATTCTGCTTAGAAATCTGCTTTTAAATGAGTGGACCAATGGCAAGTTTGACCCCCTGCTACCCTGCCTTCTTCTCCTACCTCCCTGGTGCTGCACTCTCACCATCTGGAGTTTTGCCTGCCTGGCAGAAAACCAAGTGTCGTGGCAGTGTGAGTCCATGCTCGCAGCCTTGCACAGAGGCGAGTGGTTCCTCTGAAGCCAAGAGCACAAGGGCTGCATTAAGGCTGCTGAGGCAGGAATTAACTTTGCTGCTTTCAATCTAGTTCAGGCACTAAACTTGTGTCAAGCTGGCACATGACTCCAGGCAGGGCAGACAAACCCAAGCTCGCTCTGAACAAAACCAGTGATCAGGCATCAAGCAGGACAAAAGTCAACCCAGGCACAGCATCCTCCTGAGGTCACCACTGGGCACCCCAGTCCCAGGCCAGCTCCCTCTGAACTGACGGAAACATCTCTGTGTGTCTCTGCACTATGCATCGACCAAGTGAAACTCCTGGACTTCCCCACTCAGCCCTGCGCTGCACCAGGTCATCCTGCTGAATTGTGGGCATTGAAGGGGTGTGTCTCAGCTAGCAGCCTTCTGCACAGGGCCTCCACTGTAGCCTGGGGCCACCACTGGTACATCAGCACACACAAGATCCATCTTATCCCTCGGACTTGTGGAAATTACACTCGTGTCAATGCATTTGGGGAAGAAAGACCAGCACCAACAGATTCCTTCTCAGGGCAACTCTGATGTTGTTTTCATTCATATGTTGTGATTTTTGGTAAGAACTACTTACAGTCAATGCCTTGCAATTGTCACCTAAAGATGTAGCTCCAAAAGTGGCTCTTTCTACCCCCACCCCCAAACAGAAGAACTATTTAACCTTTTCTCCCTTGCTGACTGCTGCAGGTAGCAACAAAAAAACTGGTTTGCATGAAGGTCTGCAGCAGAAAACTGTAACAAATATAAATGGTTTTCCCAAGCCACTATAAATTCCCAGGCAGAGCTTTGCTAGGGTGACTTGTACTTTTGTGTTTATTAGCTTTACTTTGAAGTTACCCTCTAAACACCTTGCTTAAAGAGCAGGCATGTTCTCCTCAGTTCACCCCTGTAAACCCCAGGACTATGATTATCTCACTTTTATAGGTGGAAAACTGAATGTCAGAGAAACAAGATGACTTGCCTGTGGTCAGGCAGTGACCCTGTGGCAGACATTCGCCTCCCAGCTCAGCATAGTGACCACAAGCCCAGGCTTCCCCTTTCCAGGAGAACAGCGTGATGCAGGATGAAAACGAGCAGCAGGAAGACACTTGGAAACTGGTGCGGTTCTGCTGAGCTGGCAGCTTGGCCAGGAGGATCTGCCACTTTTGTAAATCGGAGGGAACTTTATGAAAGTTAATCAACCATCCAGCTGTTGAATGAAAAAGACCTTGACCCAGAGACTGCAGAAGGAGATGGCTTGTCACAAGACAGCACCCCTCTCCTCTCCCTCTCCGTGTCCCTACAGTTTTTGTCAAGCATCACTTTGCAGGTGCTGGAAGAGGAAAGAAGAGAGCTTGATTTTTTTCCCCTTTGGTTGCAGGGTCAGTGTTTGAGATACTGGAATATATAGGACATCCAGCCTGCTTGGCTAAACCAGAGGATTTGTGGGCTTTGGGGCTTTTTTTTTTAACTTATCCCTTTCAAATACTGTCTCAGTGAGGTCAGGCAGATATTTTTACACAGCATATTAAACAAGGAGGGCAGAGAAAACATTAGCTTTTCCGATACTTTTACAGCAATGCAACATGAAAGTACTTTCCCACTTAATGGGAGGGAAATGCAGTTTTTATAGACTTTAAGAGACTGTGGATCACTCAGCTTGGCCCACAGCCATCGGGTTGGGGATCTGGATGCGGAAATGACAAGAACAAAGTGCCTTGGCAGCCCCTGTTTTTGTGCATATCAGGCATTCATTGGGAATGGTTGCTCGGTCTGGGTTTCACACTACGGCCGGCCCCATGGACTCAACAGCAGTGCTCTGGGCTGCCTCCAGGTGCAGAAAAAGGAAAAGGTCTCCCATTACCTTCCTTTTAACTTAGTTTTAATAAGCGTCACTAGATGCCTTTCAGGTTCAGAGGGTGAGAAGCAAGTAAAGCAGAGGCTAAGGAAAAGCATTGCTACTCTTATTCTGCCAGCTGAGGCTACCAAAATTCCTGTGGGTACTCAGGACCATTTTACGAGTAAACACTGCTGGAATGGATTAATGGACATTTCTTCTCTTTTGGTCAAGTCACAGGATGAGTACATTCTGCTGTCATTTGCTCTCATTCACACACAAATCTGACTCTGGAGCTGGTGCATCAGGAGGTACTAATGCCCATAAAAGGTTTGGTCTTGGGGGACTGGGTATCTGATGAAGACTCACTGTCTCACAACTTCTGAGCATCCTGGACAGAGGCAGACCCCAGAAAAAAACACCACAGGTTTTTATGTGCATTATCCACAAGTTTTCTTCCCTAAATCAGCAGGTTATACCTGTGTGGAGGTAGTATAAGGGGAGTTTAATTAAGTGCAGCCCTTTCTCCCTGATGGAAACAGAACACCTCCTCCTCTCTTCTCTACTCCCCCTTTTCTCAGGTAGAAATGGAAGCTTTTCACACCAAAAAAGTGGATTATATACAGCAAAATACAACATCTGGCCAGACTTTGCTGAATCAGGGAGTAGATGATGAAACCTGATGTTTTTGTTTAACAGAAGCTGGCTGCTTTGGAACCACGTTGGACCTTGATCCAAACATCTCCAATTTTCACAGTTGTTTGTGTTCAGGGTTTTGGTTTGTCTCCAGCACTAGTGGGGTAGAAAATTATCTGCATTTCATTGTGTCCAGTTAGTAGAGTGGTAAATATCGTTTTGTGCCACGGAGCCAAAATAAAACCAATTATTTTGTACACAGTAAAGTATGAGAAGAAAATATACTCTTTCACATTATTCTAGGAAGTGAGCATGCTTATCTTCAGTGCAAAAGAATGATAAATTCTTGAAAACAAAAGTGAATTAAAGGATAATGCTTTTATATTACTACCAAGTATGAAATGCAAATGCTTGAAAATTAACTATCCTCCTCTAAAAAAGCATGTTTTTCCTGCTAATAATAGAAATAGTGTCTTAAATGCATAACCCAGTAATATTTTTCTATGTGCCAGATATCCCAGACATAAAATACTTCACACACTCTTTTCCTCTGATTTCCTATCTGCACATGAAGAGCAAACAGTATAAATTTTCTAGGACACTATTTGCTGTGTTTTCAAACAGAGACATATGCACATGCTTAGTGTAAGGCACTAACCATTGGTACCTGGAAGCTCACAGGGCTCTAGGAAATCACTCTTGAAAATAAAACCAATCTGTAAAGTTCTTTCCTCTCTAGCCTCCATCATTTGGAAAAGAATTATACTGCACTCAGACATTAGAAGGATCAGTATGGGACAGCATCAGAGCTCACCAACCTCTTGTACAGTGTTAAAAATACAATGCAAAAAGTTACTAAAAAAGGACTTAGACACTTTGTAGGATATTTTCTCTTTCTTTAGCTAAAAATGTCATTGCTGTGGTGAGGAAAAATAATGGTGATGATAGTCAGAGCTTTGTGTAAACTCATCAGCAATTATCTCTTTTTTTCTTTTCTGTTTTTTTTCTTAAACACTGTATAATGCAAGCCTTCTTTCCAGACAGAAGGAACATCATGGAAGACAGGATATTATGCTCCACATTTTTGCACTGTGTCTGTAATTACCAGCAGAGTCAGTGTTGGTCATCAGACCTGACCTGTAGGCATGAGGTTCTAGGAAATGGATGAATGAGGCTTGATATTATTTGACTTGGTGACCAGGCTGACATCCAGCAGCCCTTCAGAAGCAGAATGCCGAGCAATGCTAAGTACAGACAGACTGATACTGGGAAGTGATGCACTTCTTCTATCAGGTCCCTGGCAAACATCACCCTTTCTGTGTCTCTGTGGAAAAATCTAATTGTTCCTCCAAGTAACTGCAGACAGACTAGAAGTTTCAGGTACAATCCTTTGCTGAGCATTTAAATTTTCCACTAGGTTATCCAGTTTGCCTGTGTGTTGAACAAATGTCCAGTGATAGCAACAAGGTGAACAAAGATCTACATGGCAGGTTCCCCTCTCTCCAGTAACTCCCCACTTTGCCTGGGGGAAACCCCAGGTAGCTTCTTGCACATCCGTTGGGAGGTGAGTCTCCCTGCTGCAATGACATGTACCTGAGCAGCTGGTGCGTTTTTTTCCTATGCATTTTATCAGTAGTTAAAATATTCTGGCAATTTTTTAAAAAAAATTAGTGCTTACAAAAAAAACCCAAGCAACAAAAAACCAACACACAAACAGATGCTTTAGGTAGAGCAAAATTTGCAATGAGAAGCAGTCCTGCCCTGGATCAAATGAGAGCAGGCAGGAGAGTCTGGATCAAGCCCCTCTTGCCTGGTCTATACTAGAAAAGAAACTTCAATTTCCTTTTTTCCAGGTGAGTGCTCTTACTGCAGACTGAGAGCCTTTTTTGCCACCGATTCTCTCTCCAGCTGTGCTGGGAGAGCTCCAGTGGGGAATGTCCCCAGGAAAGGGGACGAGCAGAGGCTGACAGTCTCCCTTGCTCCAGCTAGTACGCTGACTGCAAGACTGCAGGCTGTGCCAGGCTGGGTCCCTTCATATGAACATAAGAAAAGCCTCACATCTACCCTGAGGTACCACAGCCAGAAAAAGCAACCTTGAGAATTTTTGTGAGTCAGGAAATGTGCTTCCTATCCCCCCTGCTCTGCTGGTGAGGCCTGTGCTATGCTAACAAATAGCATTGCACAAATGCATTTCCACTTAAAACAATTATTTTGCTTGCTATGGACCCACTGAAACCTCTGATGAATCCGACATCTGTGTGTCCTCTGTTTCTGTTGTGGAAGTGCAATTATTCTGTGGGTTCATCCTAGGAATTAGGTCATTACAGTGAAGTAGAAATAAGGAAATCAAGTGTTAGGAGTTTGGAGGGCAGAAGTTTTTAATGAAAGTTAAATTAGCCTGCAAAATTACACCCTTCGCTTTCTTTTCTCTTTCCTCATGTCAATGTATATACTTTAAAAATACCGACTCCTTGACAAAGTTTGAATGACTCCCAACTTAAGCATCACATTGCCAAAAGCCTCTTTTGTTTTGTTATAGTTTGCATCTTCCCACACGTACAAACCGCCATAATAATTCCCTCCAGCCAGGGGCTGAGACATCATAGCTGAAGATATGTATGAAAGAGTAGGTGCAGAATGAGACACAACCAGCCAACCAACAGCTCAGCGAGCAACCAAGAAAAACACAGGCACAAAAAGACCCAACTGTCCAAAGAGAAGCTGCAGAAACACAAGGTAGTAAGGACTGAGTCACCGTTTGAGCAGCCCTTGGAAGAAGGTTGTTTCTCTACTAAATACAGGGGACCAAACTTCTAATTCAGGCTTCTTAATCAAATGTATAAACTTAGGCAGGATGAATCTGGACCCCCTCCCTCATTCCGAGTAGGAAAAGCGAGGGATGATAGCCTCGACACCTTTGCAGGGCCTCTGAGCGGACTAATAAATGGGAAAGTGAGTTGCACAAACATCATGATACCAGAGATCAGAGAAGTAACTTAAACAGAAACCCATTTCATCAGTCCACTGAAATATCTCTAGACAGTAACAGTTCTCCATCATTCAGGCTCAGACAGATTGAACAAGGGACCTGTAACTTAAAGGTCAGGTCCTGTGGCTCACTGTTTATGTACACCAGGGAAATTTGGCAACATGAAAGTAAATTTACTCCCCATGGATACTGACCATTCAGACTTTGACAACTTGTAAAAAACTTTGCTTCTGTCTAAAAAAATGTATATAGCCAGGCTATGTGCTTCCTCTGGACTAAACACCTTTGCTTTTGCCAAGTTTTGTGTTCGGTGTTTCCATGCAATAGTTGAAAATACCTGTTTTCCCAAAGAATCTAATCTGGATATTTTAATCTGTAGGTTACTCAGCAGTCCCTCCTCTGTACTAATGCTCCATTGTGCCTACACAGGACTGCAGTTCATTGAAAGCTCATAAATTTCATGTGGTTCTGCCTAGTCTTTATTTTAGGTTCTTGAATAATTTTTTTGCTTTCCTCACTTTCTTTGCAGCTGCAGGGAGATATAGTAAGCTACTGTATACCATTTTGAAAGCAGGGCCTCTGAGAAGTTTCCAAACTGCATACAAGCAGGTTATTCTTTGGCTTGTTTTCTTTGGCTTGGTGTTAGCAGTACAGAATGAGTCAAACAGTATTAACTTTCAAGAGGGAAGTGGTGTGGTCAACCAAAACTGTTTGCGGCTAGATTGCGAAGATAGTAGAGCAGGTAATGAAGAATGGCCCATAATGCAGGGTGTAGGTAGGAGAGGCAGACAGACAGAGAGAGACAGAACCCTTAATAACTAAATCAACACTGTCACCTAATTTTTTCTTCTGCTTTATATGCTCAGGTTATGACACGGCCTGGCTTTTCTGGACTGGTCAGCCTTCAGAAGATAGCTTCCTTAATGGATTCAAACTACAATGCTGTGCAAAGGAAGAATAAAGGTCAGTTGCTATTATGAAAAAAAAAAAAATAAAAATTAACTTTTCATTTATGGCTGGTTGAATTCTTTCTCGTGTCTTATCCCATTTTTACAGGCTATTCCTTATCTGTTCCATGATAAAAGAAGGCAAGGGAGATGTTTCAATCATCCCCTCTCTTTAGGATGTGTATCAGTTATTAACAAGCACATCATGCCCTCATAAAAGAGACAACTCCTTCTCTTAGAATTCAGAAGCAGGGTCAAGATGCACTCTCCCAAGCATTGTTCTCCCTCATACTTTGCACGGACCCATGCAGCACTGATGTAGGTACAGTCTGACCAAGTCTGATCATTAACACTAATAGAAAATGCATTTACTTATTACAATTACCAACTGCAGGAGACAGGCAAAGAACTAGGGCACAAATGGAGATGCAGAGCAAAAGTCCTTTTTGCATTCTTCACAGTGGGTGACAAAGGATGAAGTAAAAGCCTGCAGTGTCTTCCTATGGGCCTGCCAGGTGGAAATTGCTTCACCTTCTGCTAATCCAGAGCAGGAAAAGCTGGAAGGGACTGCAGCACAGATGAATTTTCACCCCTTCCAGATATATTCCAAGAAGAGATTAGGGCTGTTCACCAAAAGTGCCACACAGCTTCATGCAGCCTTTCTCTTAGATGTGTGTGTTTCTGGTGAAGCTGTAAGTAAGGCAACTTCTCAAAACCAGTGGCTTCAGAAAAAGTCCTGCATTTCCAAGAGCTTTTTTGGTGAATGTGAGAGTCTGACTACTCCATGCAGGGTGAAAGTTTCTCTCGATCTTCTTCCAGCTCCCTGAGGAGACTGAGGAAGAGCAGACACTCTCTCCCACCTCCTGTGGAGAGCAAAGTGAAGGAAGCAGGTTGCAGAGGTTGTGTTCAGTCAGATCATGCTGCCTTTCAGTGCATTCCCGAAGGAAACTTCTTTGTCTGCCAGCAGTGTGGTACACTCTTGGTGGCCAGCCTTGGAAAGACAGCAGGATCTATGACTGATCCTCCAATAGCCCATCCTCCTAGCTATCCTCCTTGGAATGGTAGTGCTATATGATACCCTTAAAACCACAGTAGGCAGGGTTTCAACTCCAAGTCCATCCTTCCTCAGGTCATGCAATGCCCAGCAGTCTCTTCAAACCTTCTATTCACTCGTGTTTAATGACTGCCATTCAAAAGTCCTTCTTTGCTGAAGAAACATGATGGATGAAGGATCAGCCTCAGAAATATTTGATTCAGAGCACCACCAACTAACTTCACTGGAAAGGTATTTGGCACATCAGTGAATTAGGGTCTTCAGTGGAGACCAGCACATTGTCACATCCCCTGTGGACAACCTACTTGTCTGGGTGATGCATATAAATGTTTTTCTTTACATATAAAAGCACACGAAACACAAGTGGCACCTGTGCAATCTTTTTTTCATATATCTATGGAAAATGCCCCCTCCCCCCCCAAGACTTGTTCATCAATCTTAACACCTGAAAATACGTTGCAGGCAAGTGCAGGTGACAGGAGAAAATCAGACCTACTGACTACTTAGGAAGAATTTTCAGAAGTAATATACATTGATCTAATTCTGCTTTTGTAACAGTTACATAGTACTGGTCTGCTTATTTCAGCAGAGACAGACCAAGGCTGTATAATCCTTGAAAAGCCCACCGTACAAATATAGGTAAACACTTAAAAATATTCACCATCGTTTGTAGCTGTTCAGCCACTAGTCAATAACTAATGGATAGTAAGTTCAGGAAGAAAAAAAAAAAAAGTTGACAAAGAGAAAAAAGAGTGAAATAAATTAAAAATCACAACCTACCTGATCTTAATTTAAAATCACAGTAATTTAAGGTGAGGGGAAGGAAAGAACTATGTGGGATTGACTCAAAAAAGGAGTTGAAATAATTTCAGTAGGACTGAGCCAATCTTACTGCTATTCCTAGCCCACACTACAGCAACTCTGGTTTCCTGTTTACCTGATTTATGCGAGGAAGAACCTTGTCCTGTCAACATTTCTGTATATCCTCAAAAAAGCCAGCCACATAACTAGTCAAGCAAATATATATGAGCTACTGCACTCCCAGAAAAGCAGTCTTGATACAAGATTTCATATTGCATGTTTGACAATTTTATTGAACTAAAATGACACAGGCCCTGTGTCACATAACCCAACATCAACTCTCCTAATTGACTCAGCAGTGAGACTGATAAATGGTAGGGAAAACAATACTGTTCCACCTTTTCCATATGGAAAAGAAGCACCTGCACCATGAAGCCTCAAGGATGCTGGTATTAAAAACCTTTTGAGTTCCTACAACTTTTGAGTTGCTTCAGGTTCCTACTGCCAGGGAAAGCTGCCCGGGGTGGCCAGGCAAGGAGACTCTGAGGTCTCACACAACAGGCTGGTGTTGTGTCAGCCATGCCAGACACTGTGACGGGGCCAACCCCAGCCCAGATCTGCCCCTGCCCTGAGAAGTCTGCTGCACCATCCCTTAATGCAGCAGAAGGAGCTTGACAAGAGCTGAGATGTGGGACACAGAGAGGTATTTCTGGGACATGGGGAATCAAAGAGCTGTGGGGGTGCCTGCAGATGCTCTGCAAAGCTGACTGCATCCAGACACATGACCTCTAGTCCCATTCTGCAGCCTAACTTTTAACATCCAGTGTCAGGTAGTCCTGTGCTATGTGATGCTGCTTGTGCTTTATGGTCCTGTGCTAAGCCAGAAGGTCCAATAAGACATCATGGGAGTAATTCAGGCTGGTTGTGTGCAAGTGCGTGCATAATGGAAACAGTCTGATTTCCCCATCACTCTTCACTTTTCTTCAGAAAACACAAGTCGCAAAGGGACAAACTGCTCTCTGCACTTTTGCTCTTTGTGTACTTTCATTATGAAAAATGGGCTGGTGGCATGCACAGCTTTCACAGCTGCCCAGCTGCAGTATATGCATTTTAGGCTGTTGTTCCCTTACTGCTACTTTGGAGCTGGTCTGGCTGCCAGGGGACTTCTAGGACTGTCCTGCCCATTCAGAAACAGCTCCTTTGGTCTGTGAGCATGGCCCTGCAATAATATGCCACGTTATTTTATTTCAGTGGATTAAATTGCTCTTTGTTCGTCCTTCAGAGAGACACACACAGAGAAAGGAAACCAACAGCAAGCCTTGACCTACCCATAACCGTTTAGAGACAGCGACACATCAAGTCACATTGTATGACTTTGAGCTAGCAATGTTTTGTAACTTCCCCCAGCTGTTGCACGTTTGCACATAACCATCGCACAAGCCAACTACAACTGTCTCCAGAGTGCACCCATAATTTAAGCACTAGTCCGCCCACGTTGGTGTCACAGACAATAGGATGCAGGGACACAAACACACAGGCACAGACCCGGCAGTGCACAGCCATCAGTTTTTCTTACAGCCCATCCCTTTCTTTGGTCTGTACACAGTCTATTTAGATTGGAAGCTCTTGGGGGCAAGTATCTTAGCCAAGATTTTTTTAAAAAGCGATTAGCAAAGCTGGGTTGTGATACTCAGAGGGTGATGTGATGTGCTGCAGAGCACGCAGCTAGTGCTAGCAAAGGAAGAAAGAGTCCCTGTTGTATTTCTGTTATACAACCAACATGTAAACACCACCTTTTTCTCTATATGTTTTCTGGTAAGTAATTTTTAGGTGCTGTAAGTTTCCAGGTGAATAGAAGTATCTGAAAAGCCATCACTGAAATTGATATAGTTGGTCTATTTCAATGACATGACAATTCTTTTTTTCTTGGTTTCTAAACTGTTCATTGGTACATGTTAATCTCGGTTTCCAACAGATGGAGGCACTTGCAGAAGAAAGCAAGCAAGCAAGAAACTAAGGTGTTTAGTATTGTTTAATCTCACTAAGGTTAAAAGGCTTTTAGGAGAGCGTTTTGGCTTTTTCTTGCATAAAAGGCTGAAGGTGGAAGTGATGTGAAACCCTCAGAGGAATCATCCCTCCCCAGTCTGACATGTGCAGAGCCTTCCTCACTTCTGCTACGGGACAAGGGATGTCAACTCTCTTAGCAACTCAGAAGCTTCTTTGAGCGTCTAAGTCTGTAGGCAAATGTTGGATGGGTCAGGGGAAAGGATAAGCAGGTCAGGTGCACTCAACACCACCAGCCCTGGGGGATTCCTTAAAAAAGACCACTGGTCAAGCAAGGGAGTGTTTGAAGATTTCTTTCAGAGCAGCTACAGGACATGTGCTTTCTTCAAACCTTACAAATGGGATGGGATCAATTCTGATGAAAGTCTGAGTATGTCCTTAATTGGGGTTGACTAAAGACTCATCCCTTCCTCCTCCCCCCAGCTTTGCCAGGAGACAAAAGGAAATTTCCATGCTTAAAAACAGACAGCAGCTTTTTAAGCTCCTTCTCAAATCCTGCCTAGCAATATTATTCTCTCTGTGTCCACTCCTTAGTATCCCGGTCTTTGATATAAGGATGCCAAAAATGTATTTGGGGAAACCATGTATCCAATACAGGATAATCCCATTTAATGCCCAGCTTAACTGTGGACATCTGAGGCCCACTGGGACTAAATCCATGTAGCCTTTTCATTTTGCTCTGTTTTCAGGCACTTGGTCCATTAGTGAGTTTTTCAGAGCTATGCAGGTTAAAACAATTCAATGAGAAAAACAGAAAGAAGCAGTCAAAAGAAGAAAAACCTAATTTTTCAGCAGATGTACACAGTAGGTCAAATGGCCTAGGGGAAATATTTAATTTAAGAGTCATAATATTTGTACCAAGTTTCCTAACCAAAAGTATTTTCATCAGGAGCACTACTCTTGATCTGGTTACTGCTAATGATTTTCCCCATGGACTTAGCTCGTAAAAACATAAATTGCTTTATGAATCATAGAATCATAGAAGTTGGAGAAGAAAATGATGGGTTAGGTCATCTTGCCCTTCTCCCTGACAGTGCAGTATTATTTCTTTTTATAAAAAAAAAATGTAAAATAAGCATTTATTGAGAGCTAAAGAATAAAATGCTAAGTTCAAAAGAGATTTTAAAAATACATGATGAAAGCAGTGGAGGAGAAGCCATATTCTTAAATACCTTGTCTCTCATCTACAAGCCATGACAATCTGATGAGAAGTATCATCTGTATAGGCACAGCCAGAAATTCAACAGCAAAAAATGGACAGTGGTGTTAAGTCGTACACATGAGTAATTATCACAGTTGTAAATGCAAATGCAGTAGTAATATAGGCAAATATTCTGCTAGACAAAGACCTGGCTATCATGGTGACCGCAAACAAATGTATGATGGAACATGCAAGAATCCAAAGTCTGCAGTCCTTTGTGTAGAGTGGAGGAGGTGGCACATGTGATAATACACACCATGTTATTGTCACCTATCATGACATCTCCAGACATCCCAGTGAGTCAAAAAGTCTGTACTTTGCATATTTGCTTTTGGAGCCTTTGGTTTGAGTATTTTTCTGTTTTTTAAGCATGGCTTCCAATCCTGCTTTGTATTAACCTTTGATATTTTTTCCTCAGGCATGCCTAGTTAAAGAGGCTATCCTGCATTAAAAAAACTCACTTTGAGAACCCATCTAGTTCTGATTCAGAAACTGCTCTTGATCTGATATTTCCTGAAGACAAAAGAAAATATTTCTGCTATTTCTTAAATTAATCAATCTTAAAGATTTTTCTTTTAAAAAAGGTATTTCTATGTCCTGTAAAGCTCAATAAAAATTGTCCTGGTGTGAAGTTCTGACTTTTGTCTCAGATGGACTCCATCTTTAGAAATGGCCCCTTACCTTCCAGCCATTTTCATGGAGAATGGCAGGCACTCACTAGAATTCAGACTGTCTGAGAACCGTTATAAACATAAAGTAAATGAATCAAAACCTGTTGCTGGAGCTGGTTTTGGACTTCAGCATGTTTTTTCTAGGTTTCTGCAAGACAGCAGTATGTAATTTTTTTGCCATTACTGTCTTCCATATATTTCTTTTGAACTGGGAGATCTTAGAAAATACATCTCAGTATTTCTGTAATTGCTTTAGCTCAAAAGAATTAGTGAGCCACAGATCTGTAAGCATGAACGTTCCCAAATACTGAAACTATAAACACTCTAATCTAGCAATTTTTATTTTGATTCTAATCTCAATACAAGAAGGCCAATACCATTTTAAATCCCTTCAGTACACAGCATGCATGTTTTGATACGTTAAACTCAGATCTTGTATCTGATTTTGTGCAAGTAACAGCCCTGCAATATATTTTTGTACAGGATACACAGGTAACTGATCTAATTGAACCAATGCAAAATAGGAAGCACCCACTGAGCAACAGTATGGAAAAATAAGTGTACAGGCCAAACCTGTGAAAATTGTCTAAGAATGGAGAATGAACAGGGTACCACTTCTTTTTTCCTTCATAGCCTGTGGTGTATCTCATCAGGCCAATCCGTATGTCAGGCAAATGTATAAAGAGGAGAAGTGACACCAGACTGATGGCAACAGCTGCTGTGATTCAGAAACCCTTGGTAAAGAGTCAAATCAAAGTACTTTGCAACCCACTTCAGAATGAAAGGAGCATAATCCCTTCGATGCTGTGTCATGAATGACTTTATGATAAAAGGAGCTGCACATTCCTGCTGAGGGGGGAGTCTGACCTCTTCTCCTGACATGCATAAAGCTTCCTCCACTATGCAGCTCATTTGCCTGTGACAACGTGAAATGATTTACAGGGAAAGTTTTACATACATTTCAGTTGGGAAGATACTTATGTTGCTTCAGTATGTATTATATTTCTACTTCCTTTTTAAAATAGAGAATCTTATTAAATATTAACTATTATACCAACTGAAGAATTGATTTAAAACAATAAGTATGCCTGCAGGGTGATTTTGTTTCTTACTGTTCTAGCAGACTCATATTAAAAAACCTAAAGCTTGTTTGCTGTCTGCAAACTATGAACATGCCCAGGTAATTGCATATGCAAATCTGGAACTTGCACATACAAATATCTTTTTTATGTGCACAGCTGCCTGGTTCACTGGGAATACTTTTCAGGGACAATTCAACAACAATTTATATATATATATATATATTTATACACACATACAAACTAAATAAGAAGCCTTACCCTGCCACCAGTATTTGTTT
>JANHFX010013974.1:0-25746 GCA_027560015.1 Chloroceryle amazona | reverse complement strand
AAATAAGAAGCCTTACCCTGACAGCAGTATTTGTTTAGAAGTCTGGACTCAAATCCAAAAAATATAGATCAGATTTTCCACAAAATGCACATAGCATCATGATGTAACTCAGAAAAATTAAGGCTTGAAAAGAAAAGGCACAGGCAAAACATGAGCCTTCTAAGCTACTTAAGTTGAAGATTCACATTTTTCTTCCTCCACCCAGTTAAGCAACACTGAGCTGCAAGTCTCATTCTCTAGTGAGTGCCTGAATCCTGCTGCTCTCTTCTCCCCGAATGATTCCACTTAAAACAACAGCCAGAACTTCTGCCAAGCATGCAGGAGGAGTGCAAGAAACTAACCACAAACCTCAATTTATATCAGGGCATTTAGATAAATATATGAATGTGCCCCATTCGGGCTAGTGGCTAAAGTTAACGATTGCCTCTGGTAACAGGCAGTGCATGTTCTGCAGAAACATCTATGCCTGCAGATCTGCTCCACCCTCACTTCACCTCAGACAAAGCAGCCTGTCCTCACCACTTGAACAAAACTACTGCCTGTGTGAAAGCTGCAGGTAGTCTCCTGGAGGTATAAAGCCATTCATCTCCTCCTTGAACCTAACTCTTAAAAAACAAAAGAAAGGGAAAAAAAGAGGAAAGACTGGCTGGCTGTGAAAATGGGTGCTCCTAAGCTATACAACAACGTGAGATACAATGAACTCGCGAGAGGAGTCCTCTCTCAGGCATTTATTTCTTTTTGCAGGGCGGCTGAGCTTCAAAAGTTAGATCAATGACATATTGGTTTCCAATGCTTTAAAATCCTCTTAAGATCTGAAAGGCAAGACTAGCAAGAAATGATGCAGAAGGTATATTCTGCCCGCCTTTTACCAGCATCCCTTCTGTCAGCGTTTGGGTATGATCCAAGTTATCCCTGGGTAGATACTTTAGAAAGGCAATGCAAGTCATACTCTATCAGCTGGACACCCATGAAAAATAAGTCTTCAGGAAAGCATAATTAAAACCATTCATAGGACAGCCTTGGCTTAAAACATACCCACTCCTCCACATGCACTGGATATTGCTGCATTTCATGAGGCTGATGATAAACCCCTATATTAAACCATCAACTTGGTGTTCTGCAAATGCTGTCCTTAAATCACTTACTTCTGGGTTCACGAGGCCCATCCACAGTTATCTTGATGGCTCTGTGATATGTGGCTACTTGTGGTGGATTTGTGAAGACCGTGATAGTCAGTGTGAAGCTTTTCCCTGCAACAGAAAAAAAATGTTACTGAACATATGTGTTGAGAAAAGATGTACTTCTGATTTCAGATAGTACTCAAACACACCAAATGGCACTTAGACATTTGAGCTGTCTGTATCTCAAGATAGATATGTGCCCAGAGAGAGGGCTGTATAACCTCACAACTGCCTGGTGCTGGATACATTCCCACTGTGGCAACTGCTCAAAGCTTTCAGGAAAAAAAAATAATTTATATTTAAATGACCTACACTTTGTTTGTAAAAAAAAGGTTACCCCTAGCAGGTAGAGTTTATCTGATCTACTTGACTGTTGGTATATTATCTATACTTCTAAAGGGTATTAGTTCAGAGAGGCTTAGAAATTGTGTCTGAATCTTCAAAACTGCCACAAGAATCTGATCAATAGCGCTTGTTAAAATTAAGGAAAATTGGGCACTCAGATCCCCTAGGCAGAACATAAAATCTTTGTGGTTGAAACTAGCATTAGATCAATTCCATATTGCAAAACAGAATTCTTTAAAAATAATCAGCTACTGTAATGCCAACAAACAAGGAAAAAAAAATCCCTACAGCTTGTCCACAGATAATTAAAACATTTTATGAAGACATAGCAGGGCATTATGCTAAATTTCTCTATTATTCAGTAGGAAAACTGTGAAGGCCTTCTCAAAATTATGTGCATGACACGGCTCTAAGTTGGGAAAAGTACTCATTTTCATGAGGAGGGTTTTGTATCCCCTTATGACTGCTGTGCCTTCAGATCCTGCTACCCCTGGATTTGCTTCTGGCCAATGCCAGCATTTCCTTCAGGCATTTTTTAAATAACAAAAGTAACATTCTGCATCTTTGATAAGGCCTCATATATGCATTCATTATGGTTTTGGCCTGGACAGTAAAAACATCGCCTGTCAGCAGGTTTAGCATATTTATCTCAGCATCATGGAGGATGCAGATACTGACAGGAATCTTTGTAATCAGTAAGAGACATCAAGGGACATCAGCTCAAGTTAGATAAACAGGAACTGTTGCAAGAAAATTGAGGTTCTCCTCCTTTGGGCACATAGCTTTCCCATACAGATCTGCCTGTTTCTTTTTACCACTTGGCTCCAGCCCTCCTGAGTGCCAAATTTCTTCCCTTCTAAAACTTCCCATTTATAGTGTTTGCTTCATTTATCTGTATAAATAAATGTAAATATAAATGCCTGCCTCTAGCAGCAATATTTCCCCCCACTCCCTATGCACATTCACTTGCTATTCAATAGTTCTCTTAATGCAGCTCCTACTTTGGTGCTAATGGTCTGCATCAACATCACGGTGAGCACACATACAGAGCTGTTACTGGAAACTGTCCTCATCACATCCCTGTGAATTAGGGAGGCATTCTACTCAGTCTACAGATGAGGAACTGTGGAAAGATAAAGTGTCTTGGCCACAATCTCACAGGAAGCCTGTGGCCGGCAACACTAACCACTTTGGCTGCTGCAACTAAATCCAACTACAATCCTGAATCTCAGCCCTTAGAAAACAGAAGCTGAAACACAGGCCTTGCAAATCCCAGGCTGGTGTCTTCCCCCATCCACATCCTCACTAGAAAGCAGTCCCTGAGACAGAAAAAATTGCAGCAGAAGCAAAAGTAATTTCAGATCCCTGTTTCCAGACATTTGGCCCTCAACTCTTCGGTGCTCCTTCTACCCAGACCAAGGACGTCTGTGTTCTTGACATTCTTTAAATACCAAATGACATGATAAAGATTTACAGCTTTGTTACTCTTTCTCCACCATCACAACAGTTCTTTCTAAGAGGCATCAGTAATAAAGTTCAATAATAAACTTCCTTCCAAGGAACTTTATCACCCGTAGTGTTAGACTCAACAAATATCAGAGGCACCTGTAGATCTTTCTTCTTTCCAAAAGTAGTTTCCCTATATCATTATATGCACCTAGATCACTAAGACTGAAAAAGTAATTGAAAATATACTTTATTATCTTTACTAATTTGCAGTATTTCCAACATGTAGCTTCTCATTTGTTTCTTCTTTTTTTTTTTTTTTTTTTTGGCAAGTGCTGGTGTATTAAATAAGGTCATCCTGCTGTTCTTCTGGAATATGTAGTCAATTTATTACTTTAGAAAGGTCTTGTGGATTTTCCAGATAGAAAAGAAAAACAGAAAAAAAAAATGATAACAGTAATGAAATGTAGTAAAATGTGCCCACATTACCAGTCTACATGACCAGAATAATAAGAAGAGGGAGGTGAAGTTACTTTCAAGATTTTCTACAGAACGGACTAGATTTTGGAGCCTGTAAAAGGTTGTGGCACAAGTTGTCAAAAGCAGGAAGATACTTAGCTTGCTTCTTGTTGACAGAAGACTATTCATTAACCACATACTGGTTAACCACAGGACTATATAACCATAAACCTATGTGTCATTCATTGCTGCTTACCAATAATTCTGGCTGTGTTTTTCCTCTGGTTATTCTGTTTCTCTTACCTTTAGCTTTATTAAGTAGTTTTATCACTTTTATTCATAGCTTCTTATTCATGATTTATGCGTATGGTTGACAAAGGCAGATTTAGATTGGAGGTATTGTTAGTGAAATCTGTGGTTTATGGATATACCTGTTCTGGGATGGCAGCAGGACTATAAACATCTCCTCCTTGCTTTTATGTATTATGATACAGCCATGATATTTTTTTTTTATTTTCAACATACACTTGCATAATACACTTAGGAGTGCATGCACATACACATACATACATATGCAACATGCAGGAGACTAAACTGGTGGAAATAATACTAGAGTAGTCAGTAGAGGCTGTATACAGACTTTCTAGCACTGGGACCTGTATTAGATGCCATGTTTTTTGATGCCTAAATAGGTGGACCTCCTAACTATCGTTAGAAGACCTACGCTGTGCATTTAATGTCTCTGCTCAACTCAGAAAGTGGTGGGTGCCATCAAAACTGAGTCAGACAGCCTAAGTGATGCACTGGCCTTTCTAGTGACTGTAAACAGGGATCAAATACACCAAAAAGTCATTTGAAACACTGGCCTACTTCAGATGTTTCTAATAGTTATGTTGACAACTTGATGATGTCCTAGCAGTCATGGCAAGCTGGCGTGTAGCTCTCCATTAGCTAATATCAAAATCTGAGATCCTCTGGGTTAAACAGTCCCATAAATCTACAGAAAACCATACACAAAATAGGTTGGGTCTATGATGCGTGCCTCAGTATACTGAAGTCAATCGCTACTGTGTCATTGTGCAAGTCTGCTGATGGTGGACAGGCCGATGGGTGATGTCAGTGTCAAGCTGTGCCTCACCAGGTTTCAAGAGATGTTTCAGAGACTGCTGCTCTCTGTAACTATCCCTGTCAGTTCCTAGTATTAGGCACATAGCACCTCATGAGCACAAGGATTAAATTCTTCAGATGTGGGTCAGGGCTCTGCCTGTGGAAACCCTTCCCACAGACATCAAGCATACCCGCATATGCATAAGGGCAGAGCACAAGACTCACTGCTTCCATCAAGTCTTTCCTCACAACAAGGATAGGAAAAATCGCTTTGTAATGTTTATTTCTGCAAGAGCATTAAGGTCAGAACCCTTCTAGAAAAAATAATGGAAACAGTAGTATTTCTCGCCAAAATACAATACTGGCTTTTAAAATTATACCCAGAGACTCTCTTGATGGGTTTGCTAGAGACTGTAACTATCAAAAGTGCCCTCAAGAGTCGCTGTTGATTTAACAGCTTAAGTCAGATGGATTAAACCAGTTGTCCCCAGCTCATGACTTTATAGGATTGCTTGTGAGACCCCAATACTGTAAAAATCTGCAAGAACTTGAGGAAGCACAAAGCATAATATTATCTGCCAACACCTGCTCAGCAATACTGTTTTGGACCAGAAACAGATGAAGATCAGCCTCCTAGGTCCACGCATCTGTTGTGCCTGGGCTCTGCACTGCAATACAGTAATGAAGTCTGCATTCACTCTGCATCCCATCTGACAGAGGCTGGAAGCAAAATGAGCAGTGAGTTCACATCTAGCATGACGGAAGATTATTTAAGTGGTCCCCCAGAACAGCACTGAAGGGCTCTAGAGGGAGCAATAGGCTTGTAAGCTAGGGCCCCTGGGAATGTTTGAGAAGAACCAAAGGGGAAAAAATGAATCTCAAGTGACAACATGGTCACATGAAGCTCCTGTGTGCTACTTTAGTCATCCCTGAGAAGTGTCATAACCCGATGGATCTGGGGGTGGGAAGGCACACTTAAAATATGTGTCTGCATGGGCAGGTGAAAAGGGGAGTAAGAACAGACATGCTTTAGGGAAGAGACAACATCTTGATCCTATCACTTTATTTTAATCCACCTCTTTCTCCGGCAAAAAGAACCATTGATTCCATTGATGAAGGTTCATCAAAATGAGGAGCTAAAGTGTTAGAATTTTGCTGGGGGAGGGGTAAGGGGGAAGGAGGCAGAAAGGGAGCCCTTTTGCTTTTGGGATTTATTATGATGATAATAGATGTGTCATTAGAGTTGTGGGTTGGGTTGTTTTTTGGTTTGGATTTTTTGTTTGTTTGGTTGTTTTTTTTTTTGTTACAGGAAATTATTAGATAAAAGAAAGAGAATAGGAAAAGGAACTAAGAATGCTTGTGCTGACAAGGACAAAAGGTATAGATGGAAAAATATGAAACGTAATACACAAATGCAATACAAATTCTATTACAGACATTTCTATTATATTAGTGAGAGACTTTCAGGTTCTAGTAAGAAATATTATGATACTTTTTTTTTTTTTTTTTTTTAATCTAACTTCTACTTTTTAGTGCTTATGTACTTACTTCTATTAAATGACACTAAATGATCAATTTTATACATCTTTACAATTTCTCACAATATCTTCCTGGGTATCTGCCAAAGTGAAGTTGTCTGCTGCATTTTAATAACTTATCTGACTGCATCTCTGAGCAGGATGTAATACACACGAGCTCACATATTCATTCCCATATGTTGACTATTTTACACTGGGGCCAAATTTTGCCATTCTTATCACTTAAGCCCCTGAATACTCCAAATGTAATCAACAGGATGAGAAGGGCCAACATAATTTGACCCTCTATTAGTTAACTGCTCTCATCATCAAGTAAAATACTTTTGTAGGTCTTCAAGTTCCGTATCCAATTACAAAAAATAATGGCACAAGTCCGAATTTTGTGCTCAGATGGTGACTGTCTTCTCCTGCCCTTAGTGACATTTTTACACAGTCAGAATATAACTTTCCCTGTTATATTTCATCCAGTGGCTATTTCATCAGAAAAAAAAATACAGATGAAGTAAGTGGCATCAAAAGGATAACATAACTTGTTTACCACCAGCACCACAAATACCACTGAATTTAAATATGAGAAAAAACTGTTGTTCACCTCATCTGCTACCACACTGTAAATGGTCTACAAATTCTGCCTGCCACAATGGTCCAATCAGATAAACACAAACATGGGGACATGTCAGTAAACTGGGGTGATTGCTCAAATAAATGCAAGAACTCCCTGTGCAAATCAGTTGCACGGGCAACGGATCTGTTTGTATATTTATATGGATGCTTTGCAGGTGTAAGAGTATGTCAAGTTGGAGGTTTGGGAAATACACCCACTTTCCTCCTGCCAAACCAGCCTGGGTCAGCATAAAGGTATACTTTTGAACATTTCTGTCAAGTGTCTTACTCCAGGAAGTTCTTTATCTATGTTTACATAGCGTCTACTTACGCAGAATGAAGTCTTCATTGCATTAAATCAATAGGTGTTTTGTTCTGGATTTAGATGGGGCCAAGTTGTCATGCAAATCACCAAAAGCAGCCCTGCTACAAACTTGGACCCAGCTATGAACTATTGAATTTGCTTTGCAATAGGTTCTGGAAAAGCAACTTGATGCTGGGAAGTGTGGCTGCCATTGGCTTCTCCCCTTCCCTTTCGATTCAGCTCCTGGCAGCACTACTGAGTGCTAACCAAGACACACTTCACTCTCTTTTCCTTCTCTACCCATTCCCCAAGCTTCTTTCTGTCCAACATGTTAAGTGCTGTGGTGGAGAGCAGCAGAGACGACTGCCTCTCCTGCCATGGCTCTGGGGATTACCAGAGCTAGAAAAGTAGAAGGAGGCTGTGTCTGGGGTGGAATCGTTTCAAGGAGTTATTTTGGTGAAGCTTAATGTATGTATAACCTAAGGGAACACAGGAAATATATTAAGCAACCAAAATGACATAACTGAAATCAAGTAACATTAATAGAGACAGTGTCAACCTAAGCAGGCACTAAAACTGAATTTTATCATTATCTGGGTGATAAGAATAGTCCCTGACTCTCTTCTGGAAATTGTCCCTGACAATCTTCTTATTTCATAAGTCAAAAACATAACCCTAAGTCTGCAAGCTGCAGACATGAAATATTTAAGCAAACAGATGCAGAAGTTCATTCTATTCTTGGTGTAACTTACACCTGTTAAAATAAAGCTGACTCGGGCCCTCAGCAGCTATTCCAGGAGACACATACTGGTGATGCGTGGTAATGTTTTGTGCATGCCCCTTGTCATCAGGTGTACCAGGCATGCTACAAGATCTGTCCTCTACATTACTATGCTTCTCTTTGCACTGGTGAATGCTCAGGCAGGTAGCAGGCCCCAAAGCTGCTCTTCCCTACCTTTGTTGTACTACAGTGATAGCCACATTCAAATTCCTTTCCACAGAGAAAAAGGAGAAAATCTCCCTGATGGGATAAACAAAAAATGTCAGCACACAGCATCCAGAAACATGTCACCATGGATTAAAAAAACCCCACATATTTGGTTGAATGCTGCTTTTTTATCATTCCTGTAGCAACTAACATGTTTAGCATTTGATCTGAAGTCCTCAGAAGAGTCACTCTCCTTTGCACAAACAGGGATTGCATACATTCTCGAGAGCTGCAAGGGTGGGACTCAGCAACGAAAACAGCCACAATATTTCTTTTTTTTTCTTTTTTTTCCCAGATGTTTACATATTAATTTGACAAGAGTTTGTGTGCAGCCAGTTTCACTTCTGCCCTGATGAGCAGTTTCACTTCCCAGTCCCCCATGTGCTGTCATGATGATACCATCCACTGCCTCCTCCAGCCTTGCGGGGGCCTCCGTGCTAATCCCTTCCCTGACAGCCTGACAATGTGTGTAAAAGTGCAGTTGTGGCTGATACTACTGCTCCACTGTTTGCCTGCGAGGCACCTGATGGCCCTTCTTTGCTTAATAAACTTGGATTTGAAATGTTCATGTCTGAAATGTTAGATAGAAAGCAATTGGATTCCTTTGGGTTCCTTCCCTCAGGTTACTACTTCTACCTACATGTTATTTTTCCTGTGAATGTGTTTCAGCATAAGTGCCACAAAAGCACATTTTATTCTGTTTAGAGGAAAAAGAAATGTTGCAGTTGAGTAGCAGGAGATACCAGGTGTGGGTACTAAATGGTCATGGCCATTTATTAGGAAAGGAGCTGCAGCAGAAGATAGGTAGGGTAGTAACTCTGAACTTACGGGAAAGGACATAAATGAACTGAAAAGAGGCATAGGGTCAAGAGATTTGAGACTGAAGTGGCAAGAAGGAGGTCTCTGAAGACATGGAGTCCTATAATAGTCAGCTTATACTGACACCCAGTAGTTAACATAGACATTAGTCACTTTTGTGTACCAACATCAGCAATCCACAAACACACAAAACCACCAAGAACCCCCCTATATTGTGACATCTGATTTCAGAGAGACTATTTCAAGCTGTGGTAGGAATTTGGCTGTACTTTAGCATCCTTAGATCTAAGTCCTATGTAAATACCAGCTATTAGGCTCTGTGATGGAGGTTGTATTATGTGTGTCTGTGACTGTGTGCACCAGAGTTACAATAAAAAAAAAAAAAGAAAAGTGTTTTTCCATTCTGTTCTGAAAGACAACCCAGTTGACCTGTTTTAACTGAATTTTTGGGGTAGGATGCCTTCTTAGACTAAAAGCCTGAAGATCAAGTTTTCAAAATGGATTAAAGCATTAAAAGACTGGGATGGGGGGGGGGGGAAGACCTTTTAATGGAAAAGACAAGCAGTCTCTAACTATAAGTGGAGTTGCTGCAGCAACCACTATAAAATTCTTATGAACTTGGGTGGAGACAATAATTACAGCACAGGAGAATGAGATGCTATGGGGTGCCCAGCCTCTGCAGCAGAGTGGCAGCACAAGGAGATTACAATTTGAGCCTTAAAATGAAATGTTTATTAATAAAATATTTTTAAGACTTGAAATGTATATACACAATTTATACAAAGACACATGTCACCAATGTTTGAACACAGATTTTGAGAGGGTGGAATTATTTTTTCCCCAAAGATTACTCTAATGGAAATCTCTGTCACTCCTATGAGTGGGTTACCCTAAAACCTGAACAGCTTTCAAGCTGTTGCCTACTACATGTTACGGATTTTTTTTTTTCTCAGCACAATACAATTCTAGAGCTTCTCTATACCAGAGCTCAGCATGTTTGTGAACAAGTGTTCAGAAATGACCTAGCCTCCACAAAGTGCATCCAGCTCTAGGGTGGAATGAAGAAACGATAATTCAGCAGACTGCTGTGTCACTGCTGAATGGTTCAGAGAAAGGGAAAAACAGCAACAGGAACACC
This sequence comes from Chloroceryle amazona, assembly GCA_027560015.1. NCBI lineage: Eukaryota > Metazoa > Chordata > Aves > Coraciiformes > Cerylidae > Chloroceryle > Chloroceryle amazona. The sequence goes on along the minus strand of JANHFX010013974.1, from coordinate 15,818 downwards.
AGATGGAAAGGACAGTTCAAAACAGAATGACTTAAGTGCAAAGCTACCACCTTCTCACAGAAAATGCCTTGGGATCCTTAATCCTAATAATAGTCCTTAACCCAGCTATAATTTCGAGACATTAATAAGCTTTTTGAGGTAGAAATTATCACCCTCACTTTATAGGAGATGAGAGAGACATGAAAAGGTTAAGGCCCAGATTCACAAGAGGATTTAGCTGCCCAAAGTGGGATTCATGTTTTATTTAAATGCTTAAGTCCAAAATTACACCCCTCCCCCCTCCCACCCCCCATCCAGGTGGTGCCTAGCAGCAGCCACAGTGAATACCTGAGGAGGTTTCCCCTGCCAAAGGGCCCCATGTCTTTGAGGCCACAAGCTCAGTGTGCAAAGGAGCATCTCAGCATGGTCAGTTGGCCACAGCCTGAGCCCTCCTCTGCCCTTTCTCCTTGGGGGCATTTGATTTGGAACCTGCTGCTGAGGGATCACCCACTGACAGCCTCTCATGGTGGCTCCTCCTCCCGCTTTAAGCATTAGGGCATTTCTTCAGGGAAAGTCCTTTCTTCATCGGGTGCACCTCAGACATACAGTTTGTACCTCCCTGAAGGACATTGTGGCCAGACAGCTGTGCTGGAGTGGCAGAGTTCTCCAGCATCTGGAGGACCTCTGGGGCAGAGGGGTAGCGCTTGCAGGGCTTTCAGGGCTACTGGCTACACCATTTGGGGTGAGGGGAGAACCTCATTCCACTCTCTTCTCCGAGGATTGCTTTTGTGCTTGAACCCATGATTTCTTCACCCCTTAAAACCCTGTTCTCATCCTTTTCCTGATCGTCATACCAGGAAAACCTCAGTATAATGGGTGTTGTGGGTTTTGGCAGATCCTATTCTGAGGCACCTTCATTTCGTGGTGCATTATCTTGTGAACCTAGAAAAAGCCCTTTGAGAGCTGGATTTTGTCTCAGTCCCTCTTCCTTTTTGCAGCACTGGCTTTCATTTGAAACCAGCCCAAGCCTGGCTACTTGTCTAGCCAGATTCTGGCATACCTTAGTGCTCTGGCACAGTGCTGGAGCTGGGGACAAACATGCTCTGTGCCTTATGGAGCAATGGAGACGATGACCTCTCGGCATGGTTGGAGGCAGAGGCAATCAGGTACAGGGAACAAAGAAGGCGTGGGCTCACTGGAAGAGCAACACACTGCTCTGAATATGAAAGGCAAGAAGCACTTTTATGATCATCAGGGCCACTTTAGCAAGTGAGGCACTTCTACCTGCAGCAGCCTAAAGCAGGTGAACGCCAAAAGGTGACCTGACAAGTCACTTCTTCAGTAGCTATCTGAGCATGGGAGTGTGCACTGGGACTGTTTACTCTGAATTCATTTTCTTAGAGGAAGGACTCCTCCATGCTGTCATTACACTAATGCAATGCACATTGATTTCAGAGCTCAGGAGAGGTCTAGGGTCACTCGATGGATATCCATGCAGTCAGTGATGGGGGAGATAGCACTGTCATTATGAACCTGGAACCTGCCAAGTTCCACGAGAGACAACTTCCAAATGTAGAGCAACCTCTGTGGCCTCAGATATGGCTGCAGCTTTGTAGAGTTGCGGTGCATAAAGTTTAGCCTGTGGAAACTTTCTTGCTTTGCCAAAGCATTTCCCTCAGTTCCTCCCTAAACTTCAGGGAACTGATGTGCATACACACTACTCCAAGCACCGCCCTGCTGAAGAGCTCTTACAGCATCAAGCCTTCAAGGCAGCTGCTTCCCTCTTTCTCACCTCTGTCTCCAGAACCTCCTCCCTCTCCCCCGTGCACTGCCCACTCCTTCCTTGCACCACATGGCAGGTAGCTTCCCATCATCTGAGAAACGAGTAGGAAAGGACAGAAGGAATTTAGGATAGTTCCCAGCAACATACTTTGAGGCTAAAACCTGCTCCAGAAATAAGAGCTCACACAGATATCCCAGCTTGTGCTTAGAGGCAGCAGCTCTCAAAGGGGACAGGCAGCAAGAGCATCAATAGACGAAGAAGGACAAGAGACAGAGATTGATGCAGGACAGAGATGAAGGGAATAAGGTTGCTTTGGAAAGACTATGAAAACTGTGCTGAAATAATATGATGGGAGAAGTAGGATGGGAGCAAAAGAGGTGGAGACACACAACATTAAGGTAATAGAAAAAAATAAAGTCTATTATTTTACAGCTACTAAAGGCCTTTTAGAAGGGAACAGAGTCTGATTCAGGCTGATCAGGGTTTATGCACATGACTATGCTGGAAAAGACTCTCCTGAATTGTAAGCCACTGATATGCAGCATCCTCACTTCTGCTAATCCTGAGTGAGCTGACAAGATCTGCATGCCATAGGATTGTCAGCTGAAGTTCACTAGCCAACCTTGAAGCCAGAGTCCTCATTTGTCCCTCAGAATTATTTTATTTTGGTGAGAAAATAGCAGCTGTTAATTTCAGTTGTAATACAGGTACATAGGTATACAGAAAAATATTTTTTTACCAGAACTCAATGGCTTCTGAAGGAGGGCACACTAAAATAAAAAGCAAAATAAAAACAAAGTGGGGAGAAGAAAAGGCTGAAGGGCAAACACATCTCTTGAAACTATGTAACCTTTTCATCTAGAGAGATACTTTGTTTTCCCTAAGCAGTATCCTTGTAAGCCCAACTCCTTTTATCATGGCAAAAAAAAAAAAGAAAATGCTCAGAGGATATCGTCTGCCTCATCCCCATCGTTAGCCCAAGTTTCAAAAATGTACAAGCAGAGCTTTGCAGAACCAAAAAATAGATTTATTGTTATTGGACTGAGGGCAGTGGTTCAGCACTTGGCATGGCCGCTGTTTACAGCAGTAATGCTCCCGGAGACAGGAAGTTCTCCAAATCGCTCTGCCATTATTTTTCTTCTGTTGACGCTTTCTGATCAAGAGTTTTTTCGCCCGGACAAAATTTTAAGTAACCCAGCAGAGAGTGTTTGGGAGCTGGCAAAGCCAGCCACAGTCATTCTCAGCCTCACGGACCACATGATGTTTTCCGAGTCAAACCCCTGCGCAGAGCTGCATCATACGTATACTTTCTTACACAATCAGCTATTCACACAAACCCGGCTGCACGTAGCGAGTGTGTGCCGAAGATGACTCGGGCAGCACTGGCATCATGAGAAAGACTTCTCCCCTCCTCCTGCCACTACATCCCTGCTGAAGGCCATCACCAAGGCAGCTGTCGTCTTGAAAGGGCTGGGTTTGCTGATGGATCTAACACCAACCCGGGCTACTTGGCTTGAAACAAACATTGGCTCCTCCCTGCCAGTGCAGGGAGTCTGCATGCTGAATTCTTCCACAGCTACTCAGTTTACACAGAAATCTCAATTAAAATTAATGACACAACTAAGTAACCCTAAGTCGCTTAAAATTACTGATTCTGGCCCCTGTCTTTTAGAGAAAAAAACCCTCCATTCAGGCCAGACTGGAGAGAGAAGAGCCCTGTGATAAATGTCTACCCTCTACGACACAGCCAGGGCAAGGACCAGCAGCATGGCCCCTTCCCTTGGCTGCTGCCCACAGCTGACAGGACCGGCAATGCCCAGCTTTCCTGCTCCAAGGGCTGTGCCATCCTCCCCTGTGCTCAGCTTGACACAACAACATGACTGCAGGACGGCTCCAAGGAGCTGCCCATTCCTCTAAAGCCAAACCTCCCTCCTGCTGGCCACTGCCTCCTGCTAGTGCCACACACTTACCAATTTGGAGTATAAATAAGCTGTTGTTTTTAAATTTTATCAATTGACCTTTTTTTTTTAAGGTTTTGATTGCTCTTGGATTTCTTCTATTTTCATCCTGTCTGGCAAGTGTGACCCATTGTTGCTCCAGTATCTGATACCACATCCCCTGAAGCATTCCAATGGTTTGCACCAGGACCCAGATGACTGCTTAATACTGATTTTACGATCCTGTTGAATAGCATCCTTCTCTGTTTTGCACATATTTTTATAATTTTGAATGGATTTTAGTAAAAATTAAAATGAATTTTAACGAAGTGCTCAAATAATGTGACCACAAGCTGAAGTTGCTCAGAAGAAGCAGAATCAGGACTTCAGAAGACCAATAAAAATAATTGGACTCAGAATTCAGAACAGTAATTACTGGGTTTTAAGTTTTTTTGAAATGCATCTTAAACCGATTTTTCTTTCCCAAAATTATATCCAGAAGGAAGAGTCTTGATGGGAAAAACTTCTGATTACACATGGTAATCTCTCTCTCATGTTCTGCTACCACCTACGCCTGTGAATAAAGGAGTACTCCTTTGGCTCTGTGGAAATTGAAAACCGTCTGTGGAAACTGAAAACCGTCACAGAACATATTCATGACTTTAATCCCAACAGCTACTAGGAAATATATACATAGGCTTAAATTCCAGTCCTTTCCAAGACACAGTTTTTAAAAAGGTCTTGCTGGAAAGCTATTGCGAAGCTGCAGCTCCAGCTCCCAGGTCAGACTGAGATCTTCCACAGCAAGCCAAGACACTATCCCATTAGCTACTATTATGATAACCTATTAATAATTATTTTAATCTGGAAAACATGTTTACTTGTTGGGTTTTTTTTAATGTTACATTCTACAAAGAAGATAGTTACTGCATTTAATGATTCCATGAGGAAAATATGTAATGCTTACTGAGCCATGAAACTCTCCCTCTCCAAAATAACTATTTATTTTTAATTTTATCCAATGAATTTCTGTGGTGTTGGGCTTTTTGCATCAGATTTATTTCTTCATAGTAACCTAAACTGGTTCTTTATATATTAAGAAAACAGGATACTGTGCAGAGTAGCATTTTGAAGTTAGAAGTGTTTATGAATGGAGGCAGAAAATAAAGATTTTTTTTTTTTTTTTTAACTAGGTAATCAGGCAAGGGGGGGCTGAGATTGGCTGAAGTTTTAAACGACATTTTTCTTTCAGAAATTACTTACTTGGGCTTACAAGCCAGACAGGCAGGTTTTCCCAGTAGCATTCTCAAACTAGGGTGAGGAATAGTAACCCTGGAGCCCAGCCAATTACAATGTAAACCTGTGTTGTTTGGGAAAGCAAGCCAAATTGCTTTTATACAGCATCTCAGTGTTTTGAGCGACCTGCAATAGTCTCAGCTCCCATTATGGGTGTCAAGAAAATCAAGTGGGTTTTTTATTAGTTGTTTGTTTGTTTGTTTTCAGTTTGGGTTGTGGGGTTTTTTTTTGTTTTTAATTCTGAGCAACAGGCATAGGCAGAGCAACATGGGGCAACTGCTTGCTGTTAGATATGAAACAAATGCTGAAACACAATTTGGTTCTTTAAGCTTTGGCCAATATTTTTTGGTGTGTCTGCTCTGACCAACAGGCAGTATCAGACCCCCAAATGTGGGGAATTGCTGTAACTCTTTCATGGTCAGTGCTTATTCATGGAGATGAAAGTGTGGACAATAGTCTTACACTTGAAACAGCCAACAGGATGGCCTGCTAGATTTCATTTAAAGCACATGGAAGAAAATTTACACTATTTATTAAGAATGTTGAGAGTTACAATTTCATACTCCCTTAGAAGGGACAGAGCAGTGGCTTGCCATCAATTCGGCAAGGCTTTTAATGGGGATGGTTACACCTGGGTGATAACCGATGCACGGGGAACTGTCACTGGTCAAAGCCATTCCTTATTCTCCTGCAGGGATTTAAAATTACCTGAGGTTCACAAAGACTATCCACACTGGCCATAACAGAAGTGAACTTTCAATCACTGTTCACATAATACTCCTGGCAACACATTATCACTGGTGGCAACTGAACTTACTCAAACTCAAATATTACACAGCAAACAAAGTTTCAGTTAATTTTCCTCTAGTGAAGTATCAAAGGAAGCAATGCCCTTTGAAGCAGCTACCTTATGCTTTAGGCTTTATACAAATTCAACAGAACAGCACCTCAGAAATCCTGAACCAAATGCAAACAATCCCCACCTTTGGAAAACAATCCCCTGTTCGAGGAGTAAACAAAAGCATACATTAGTCACTTGCTCCAAAGATGGGCAGCCAATGGAGGTGATGAGATTTAACCTCGAAGACTGACTAATAGCATGCAGTATTCCCAGATCACTCCATCTCTTAAAGGATCCTGAGCACCTCAATATCATATGACATACAAGGTTTATGTCTGGGCATGAGTGACTGGCTACTAGTAACCACTTATAGCAGGGTAAGGGGCTTAATGACGCTCCCCATCAAGCTTTTCTGTGTGAGTAGGGACTTTCTAAGCTGCTGGATTTTGACCTTGAAACTCACACAGTTCACTGTTATGATTTCTAGCTTCATTACCATGGCCAGGAACTGAACTACAGGTTTGTTTTTATTAGCTTCTCCGCCACTTTGCCAGCTATTCATTTGAATCGTCTAAACAGTCATCTCTGAATCATAATGCAAATTCCATTTACTGAAAAGGTGGTACCTTTAATATAACAAATGAACATGTTTAATGACTGATACTTTTAGACATTACAGCATCTCTCATGTTTTCAGTAAATGGATATAATTTTCTCTGCATTACCCTATTATTATTCTTTGCTAGCATTACAAAGCTACGTTCTCAGCTGCGGGTGTTTTCCACCAAGTGCATTTTGAAGACGGCCTAAATAACAGAATTTAAGAGACATCTCCCTCTGTACCCTCAGCTCAAAATGCTGCAGGATACAGAGGGACTGGATTGGAATATATTCTTAAAATGTATTTACTGCTTCACCTATGTTTCAAGTGGGCCATGCTCTTCCACAATTGCTGACTGTATTTATATTGGAAGAATATCTACAGATGCATTTCACTTCAAAGGCAAATAAAGGCTGTTGTGTATAATCAGGTTAACTTCTTCACTCTGAAGCCTGACCCATCTTCCTTTTGGAATAAAACATTTTGAGAGCGAGACAGCAGAAGTGGGTCACCTTTGGAACTCTCCTGAAGCATGCTCGTAACCCTGTTTGTATTTGTAAGAACCACACATGCAACCACGCTTAGGGAGATGTCTCGGATGCTCACACAGGGAGAGAGGGAGAAGAAAATGGTGAGGAGGGATAACGAGCCCTGAGTACACAGTCTGGTCCAGTGACACACCATCACACAAATTGCTTAAAAAGATAGTATACAGAAATCTACTTAAGTGCAGAAGACACTATAATTTTGATTTCTGAGTGTTACAGCACTGAAACATCCATAAATAACGCAGCTGTGTTTGAACAACATAATGTTATGTTCCAATTTCACTTAAAGATATGAATGAAAAAGAATAAAAATACATATCATATAGAGTCACATGGAAGGTGTGACAGTTTTTCATTCATGACCTTAAAAGTAAGAGGCTGATTTTTTCCTGGGGCTTTTTCTGATAAACAGCTCACTGGTTTCATTTCTGTGGGTTTTACTGAATCCCCCCTTGCCCCTGACTCATACAAAGGGACTCCACTCACAGCAGTATGGGGAGTAATGCAAGAGGAGCGCTTAAAATCATCTTGCAGTTGAAAGGTAAACGTGATTGCTTGGAATTTACGGGGTTTAAGATTATGAACTGGAGCCAAAGAATGAAGTTTCAAAGGGTCCTTCTGTTGATTTTACAGGCTTTTGGATCAAGCTTTGTACACCTACCTGCTCACGTGTGACATGAGCCACACGTGTCAGGTACTATTTGAAGCTTCCTAACAACATTTATATATACTTCTAGTCTAAGTCAGTTTCAACTCTTATTTGTTATTTATTCTCATAAGGCCTTTTTATTTACATACTAGTAGCTACTGATTATCACAGAGATACAACAAATCAGATACTAACCTCATCTGTTCAGTTCTGATCTATCCTATCTACTTTACAGGAGCATATTAAATAACAAGACTATTGCATGTTGTTCTATGTCTATTTCAGATAAAGAAAGGTCAGAAAAAGTGCCCTGTGCCTTCATGAAGTCACGATAAACCGAAAAAATCTTTAGATCTATGCAGGAATTACTTGCAATTTTAGGTTGACTCACTCTGTTACGAAGCCCAGATTTTGCAGAGTGCTTGGGAGCCCCGAGATGGTCACGAGTCTTTAAACAAGATGAAAATTCTCATTGTAAATTGAAAATATGCTATTTAAACTTAAACATGGGTAATATTGTGCTGTTCTAAATTTGACAGGGTGGCTCCCAGGGTAATTTTTTTTTTTCAAATGAGATTTTACTCTTTAGATTTCAAGAATCACAGAGGATGCTCTAGGATAAAACAAATTAAAAACAAACAGCTAATTCTGTGCCTTTAGAATTGGCCTGTGACAGATCTTGCAGTGTTCTCTGCTGTAGAAAACTCAATAGACACCATCTTCAAATTCCTTCCACGTAACCAGAATTTCACATAATTGGTGAACATGACTGAAGAGTAGTTGAGAACAAACACATACCTCTTCCACTTCTACCCACAAATCGGAGGTCATTGAACCTTGCTACTTGGTTTTTCATGGCAGCTGTGGCATTTCTGAGTTCTGCAGAGTAGTTTTCATCATTTCCAGCCATCACCGTTACCAGCGTCCCATCAGGCACATCTCCCAAGGCCACCACCTATGAAATCAAGGAGCAGAAGCCTCAGATTCCTTACACAGCATTTAATTCAGGGCACAGAAGATCAACAAATAACATGATAAAATAGGGAAAAGCAGCAACAGCAAATATTTATGTAGATTAAGAAGCTGTTTGGGGGAACAGAGGAATCACTTTCATTCCTAGCTTGCAGAGCTGCAGAAAAGTTTTCACATTGATGCACCTCTGAAACACACAGCATAATGTATACTCTGACGTGAAAAAGACATGAAAGAAGCTTTCCAAAACATACTTCTGTAATTGCCCATAAATAAATTCAAGTAATGGGAACTGATTCTGGTCTGATATACGTCAGTAGAATTACTTTTAAGCTACAGTGGAGTCAGCACAATGATGGGAATGTAAAATTCAAGAAAAATCAAAATCAAGCAAATCATCTCATGGATGAAGAGGGTCAGGCTCCCCACAGCATCACCAGTTGCCTGTCTTTTCCTCCCACCACTCTGAACAGAGCTGCCCCAGCATAAATTCAGAGTAAGTCCATGGAAAAGCAGGCCTCAAATGAATGTTTAATCACAACTTACTGAACAATTCCTTTTTTCCTTTGAGAAGCATGAAAGCAAATCAGTGACTTAAGACCTCACCCGCAACCTGATGGATGGAAACCGTGATCTGAACTAATGAAATCTGCCATCGCTCAGACAAAGGCTTTCACCTGCTTCAAAATGTTTGTGCTGTAGCACCTTGGTGCCAGTATCCATCAAACAAATATTTAGCAACACAGGATTCACTGCATTTTTGATGCAATGTGCTGACATATAGATTTCTAACTTTAAATTCTCTGACTTTTATCTACAACATCCACGCTGGCTAAATGATGAAAAAAATTAATTTTATCTTAACTTCTTGAGCACTACTGAATTCTCAAAACAATTTTACACTGCTATAAACAAATCATTATCTGGTACATCTCTCAATTTACTCTGGCAAAAGCAAGAGCTTGAATTAGATCCTCTATCATACTTTTTTTAGATCCTGTTGCTGTTCCCCCAATTAAGCCTACAGTAGTGACCTCAGAACAACTACACACACACACACACAAAAAAAAAGAAAAAGAAAGAAAATCTAGCTAGCTTTTATTTCCTCTTTTACACATTCTAAGAGGAAGTAGTCCTACATCATGTCCTCTGAGTTGCAGCTCGATATTTTTCCTTCCTCTTAGTGTTTTCTAGTTTATGTACACGAAGTTATAATTGGCTGAAACTTACCACAGCTCAGTCTTATTTCTATTAGTTTCTAATCACAGTTGTTATTTCCAAACAGGATCAGCTGCATCTTTATTTGATCTGTCTCTGACACTTATTCCCCAGACATAGCTACCTCCCATAATATGAGAGAAGCATCCAGTCTCAGGTATTTTACAGACTTTCCTTCTATAGGATGCTATGTTTCTCATATCAGTGCTCTCCCATTTGTCACCAATAACCCTTATTTTCACTTCCACATGCAAAAATCACTGTGTCAAAATTCCTTCTTTATGTATCTATTTCAACTTCCTCTTTCCCATTTCTCTGTGGCCCAGGCTTTTGGTTTTTGGGGTTTTTTTTGTCCTCATCTGTGTGCTGTAATGCATTTCTGTAGACTATGCTATGCTCAGTGTTACACTTTTCAAATTTCCCTGATCTTGGCATAAATTAGTCTAGTAATCTAGAAGCTAGTAAGACTTCTCCTTGCACAGCGTTGTGTCATGAGGCGGCCTGGCTCACAAGATCAGCAATTGTGAACCCAATGCACTCACCTGGTTCTCAAAAACTTACCATAACACCATAATACATGCACTTATATTAAAGGCACAAGAAATTTGCATCACCTCCCTGTGATGCAGTTGTTTGCATGCTCATTTAAGGAAATACATGCTAGCATTTTAAGGGATGAAAAACCTTCATGAATCCAGGGTCAGTTGTCTCTTACAGGACAAATATTTTAAATCAACCTTTTCAAGTTATACTGAAGGCAACCTCAGTGATAAGGCATGTGAAAAAGATATTAGAAACAAGTATAAAAATTACACAGCCTGCAAAAGAAGCTGGAGTTGAGTCACAGACAATAGAAACAGAAATACAAACACATTAGGAGAAAAGCATAAACATATATGTTGAGACTTGCGAACGGGAGCTATCTAGTACTTTGTCGTACTCTTTAACTCTTAAACAGTAGTATTTCCAGAGAAGTGAGAAAGTACTAGAGTTGCAGGACTGCCGGGTATCTAAATTACCTACTTCTGCCACATCAATCAAACAAAATTGGCCTTTTAAATTAAGAGTTAGATTATTCCTTAACAGCATTTGGGCAATGAATCTATATGGCACCTTACTGGAGTTATTATGCATTATTTTCTAAGTTTTTCAGAATAATTATTTATTTTTTCTTTTAAAAAGTTGAAATTATCATTTTGTTTTGAAATGATATCTTGATCCTAAAGATCAAACATCATGAGTGAATTTTTCTAAGGAAACATGAAGAGAAAACACTTTCTCTCTCTCTCTCTTTTTTTTTTTTTTTTCATATTGATGCAATGGTTGTTAGCAAATACTTGATAAAAGTCACTGCTTTTTTTGTCCGATGCAAATTAGATATTGGCAGCATAGGAATGATCTGAACTGAATTTTCTAGCTCGTGGTCCAATTGATCTTAAAAATCACGACTTTTACAAATGCCTCTGTGAATATTCATTATTTAGCCTAAAACCAGCGCGATTGTTTTATATGTGGCAAACTATTTTAGGACTCGTTTCTCGGCAGTTCACGGCGGGATGGTTTGGAAAGGGGGACGAGGAGCAACGAGCGTCCCGGCAAGCAGGTGCCTCCCAGCACATTTCAGGAGCTCACAAGGAAACCCTTTCCTGGCTTTTGTTTTGGGATTGTTTGGGTTGGTTTGTTTGTTTGTTGTTTTGTTTTTTTTATTTGTTTGTTGGTTAGGTTGGTTAGGTACTTTGGGAGGCTGGTGGGTTTTTTTGGCGGGGGGTGGTTGTTTTTGGTGTTTTTTAATTTCTTTTTTTTTTTTACTTGGTTGGGGTATTTTTATTTTTTTTTGCTTGCGCATTTCTAGGTTAAACTATCTCAGTGTTACAAACGCTTGCTTTCGTCTGTTTGGAGAACTTGACCCTTTCTTCTGTTTGCAGAAGTTGGGAGCGGGCTCGCAAGTTAAAGAGGACGGTTTCACCATCTGCGGGCGGGGGGGAACGAGGAGTGAGGGCGATGTTGGGTATCTCTCCAAACCAGACCCCGGCATTTTGTTTTCTGCAGCCAATTTCCACATAACCAGGGAAGCCGCCTGCCTCCAGAAGCGCTCCTGCCCGGGACCAGAGCCCTGGACGCTGCCGGGCCCCGTGGCTCCGCTCGGCACCGCTTTCCGCCGGCGGCTTGGGCGGCCGGGCAGCAGCGGGAAGAGCTGTCACTTGTCCCCTTATCCCCGTTCCCCGCCGGGAGATGGCCGAGGCTGGGCACGGCCTCGCGTGGCACAGCGGGGAGCAGCCGCGGCGACCTCCGGCCGCGTTTGGGGACTTGGCTTATCTCCCTTCCCGGTGGGGCGGAGCGGTGTTCACGTCTGGTCCACACCGTAACTCTGCGTTCCGGGAGAAGAGCTTCCCGAGTAATTAGCAGCAGTTGCCTAGTGCGTGGGTGACAGTATAATAATTAATCTAAATGTGTGAATTTAGTAACTGACCCTGTCGATTAGTTGCTTCCTTTCTCCATACTCGTATATGCGTAAAACAAGAAGACTCTCCGGGCATAATAAAGCTTTTCCCTAAAGCCGCCTCCTCATCAGGATTTCCCAAAGCTCTGGGACCTGAGCTCATTCCCTTCTTCCTCGTTTCTCCTCCCCAAAAAAGCCATCGGAAAGACTTGGGTCTGGTCTCCTTCAATAAAAGTTGTACTTGAGGAGGTCAGTGTTTAGCAGTGACCGCAAAAGAAAGAACGAACTTTGCAAATACCTGTACCAAATCTAACCTCGAGGCTCCCTGGGAGTTGCATGTCTGCGGCTCCCGCCTCAGAGAAAAGGACGAGAATAATTACCTTTTCCTTTCCCTGCTCCGAAGAGTATTTACATCAGTAGCAAGAAAACCAGCACATTCAAGAAATTAGCGATAGACCCCAGCCAAAAAAAGAGCGTGAACAAGGCGGGGGATGGATTTTTCTTGAACCCGGGTAACAGGAAAGCAGGCCGAGTAAGGGAGTAAAGAGGAGAAGCTTTCTGCAGGGCTCTGGAAACTGGAATAGTACAAGTGGCCGCAGGGTCAGCCCAGAGTAGGCCCCGACGTTTAGTATTATAAAAAACAGCAAAAAAAAAAGGAAAAAAAAAAAAGAATAAGAAAAGATGTGGGTTTTTTTTCGAAGAGCGCCGGGCACCCTGGCAGAAGGAAAGCCCGGCGCCCCCGGAGCAGGGCCGGCCGGGTCCGCAGGGACGGGCGGGTGTCCCTCACCCCGTCGGTGGCATCCCCATTGGGGCGCTCAGCCGCGGGGCTGCCTGCAGAGGGACCCGCTGCATCTGCGGGTGGCTTCTGGGGGATCCCGGGGCTCCTTCAGTGCCGAGACGCCTGCATCCGTCTACAACGGGCTGCGCCGGCATCTGGTCCCCAGGGAAGCCAAACTCCTTGTGTATGGCCTTCTTTTCTTTTCTGTTTCTTTCTTTCTTTTTTTTTTTTTTTATTTTTTTTCCCCCTCTTTGAGCAGAGCCGCCCCTCAGGTACCACAGTTATGAATGGGCCGAAGAGAAAGGCAGCGTCTGGAGGGAGCCTACCCAGCCCATCACATGCCCCAGCTACCTCTGCTGCTTGCTCCTGCTCGGGAGCCACACCGCTCCCGCTAACCCCGCACCTTTCCAGGCTGTCACGAGTGGCAGCGACCACGGAAGGAAGAACGGGAGAAAGGATGGAAGGAAGGATGGAAGGAAGGATAGAAGGAGAAATGGAAGGAAGGATAGAAGGAGAAATGGAAGGAAGGATAGAAGGATAGGAAGGAAGGAAGGAAGGAAGGAAGGAAGGAAGGAAGGAAGGAAGGAGGCATGCGGTCAGCTGCGACCCATCGCCGGCTCCGACGTGGCCTCCCCACCGGGGCATACCATCTCGCTCGGCCGGCGAGGTCCCAGTCCAGGTGCGGATACGAGACCGGGAGTCGGCACCCGTGCCCCCTAGACGCGGGTCACGTAGCCTGCCCTTCCCTGCCCTCCCCGCCGCCCCTGCCCACAAGCAGCGCTATTTTCGGGAGCTGGCAGACATACCTTGAAGGCGATGGGCAGAGTCTTGTTGCAGCGCCAGTGGGTGGGCAGCACGGAGCAGAGGAAGTTGGGGCTGTCGGTGCGCACCAGCTCCCCGGGGTGGTCTGCCAGGACCTCCACCATGCTGCGGTCGGCGCTGCGCAGCTTCCCCGGCAAGGCGCCGCTGTGCTCGGCGCCGGGCAGCGGCAGCGGCTCGGTCATCTTCCCCGGGCTCAGCGTGGTGGAGGGCGGCGTGAAGCGGCGGCTGGTGCTGGTATCTACGGGGATACGCATCACAACAAGCCTTTTGAGTGAAAGACCTCCACAGAGTTTTTACAAAACAGGGAAACGAGTGTAACTCTTCAGCGATCTGCTCTCTGGGGACCAACATAAACGGATACGGGCTGAGGACACGGGGGAAACTTGTCTCTACGCCAATCCCCAAAGTTAATTTTTTGCTGAAGGCGGCTGAGATAGCGAGCACGCCGAGACTTAACTCTTGGCTTCCTGTCACGGCGGAACAGATCACGTTAATCCGATAAGTGAAAGGGTCGTCCGTGCGGGGCTTTACCGTGACGCCTGTGCATCTAGTCTGCGGTCGTGACGCAAAAAGTTATCGGGGGGAAAACTTCCAAACTCCCAAGCACCATGGAAAAAATTAGGAAAGTCAAATATAAGACTCAGTCAGAAACACATGCAAAGCCTGGGCTTCCCAGAGAGTCGGCTTCCTATCGGTTTCTTCTAGGTAATTGCTCTACAGTCCCAAGAGAAAACAAAATGCATCAGCGTCTTCCGTAGGCACAAATCGCTCTTTTAGAGAGGGAAATTCGGGGTCAGTCTTCAGAGAAGGCAGTACGCGAGCTAGACTTTCTGATCAAAGGTCAGCTGGCTACGACTGTATATATATATATTCACGTATACACACGCAAGCACAAACACGTATACTGTACTTCATAAAATATTTACAATATAATCTGTAGAGAATTTAAACACAACAGGAATCCATTAATGCTCTCTGCGAGATTTTTTTTTTTTTTAAGCAGCCTTGAAAATCAGCTTCAGTAGTTCGGTTCGCGTTGCTCTAAGAGTACTCGTGTCATGACCTCTCAATCATTCTTGCGCAAAAAGAAAGAAGAAAAGCAAAAATAAAAGTTCAGTGCATGGCGTTCGAGCTTTAAATCTCTATCTTTGTACTTGTCTTTGGTATGATATCTTTCATCGGTTTAAAGTAAGGTCGCTGCCGATCACAAGCTCTGAGGCTAAAAGGTCGACAGCTGAAAACTTGGGTTTGGGGATGTTGGTTAAATTGTGGGTTCTCTCTGTGGTTTTGTGTGTGCAACAGCGCTCTCTCTCTCTCACTCACGTCCTCCTCAGCAGTCAAACCAACAGTCTGCAACAACTTCGGCACTCATTGCCAATTTTTTTTTTTCCTTCCCAGTATCTGAGGCAGTCTTCCTCTATTTCGGCCACAGGAACCGGCTGCTTAACAATATTTTAACCACAGCAGGTGGAAGCCTGCTTTCGGAAACATGACTTTTTCTCTCGGCCGCCTCCAGCCAGCGGGATGGATACTGGCAGCCTGCGCGGAGAACCCCCACGCACACGCACACACTGAAAACCAAAAGCAACCAACCAGCCACAATTAAAAAAAAACAACAAAAAACAAGCTTTTAAGAAAAAAAAAAAAGGCGAGAAAGAAAAAAAAAAACAAACCAAAACACACAACCCCAAACCACTACTTTTGAACGAGTGAAAGCTTTCCTTCCGCAACAGAGGAGGTGGCGGCGGGCGGAGGTGGCGGAGCCGCTGACCCTCACGGAGTGAGACGGAGGAACGGGGGAAGCTCAAACCCCCCAGAGTTGCCAGCCAGAGTTAGTAGTGCCAGCCTCCAGCCCAGACGACCGCTTAGAGAAAGCGCATTTCCACAGCGGAGAGCTCTCCGGTCTTCACGTGAGCCGCGGGGAACGCAGAAGCTTCCTGCCGGCCGGCCGGCC